>PVHY01014855.1:0-37350 GCA_004024945.1 Uropsilus gracilis | reverse complement strand
GGGGGGGGGGGGGGGGGGGGGGGGGGGGGGGGGGGGGGGGGGGGGGGGGGGGGGGGGGGGGGGGGGGCGCGCGGCGGGGGCGGGAGGCCTCACCGTGGCTCCCGGGAGGCCGGCGCGCCGCGGTCCCGCAGTTGCTAAGGAGAATGCGCTTCCGGGTCACGGCGCGGCGCGATCCGAGCAACGGTGGCCGGACGGGGCCAAGAGCGGCGGTGGGGCGGGGGCGCGCGCGGGCGGACGGGGCGCCGCGGGGGCGCGGAGCGCGGCCACCGCGGCGGGCCCCGCGCCCCGCTCCCCGGCCGGCCGGGCCCGCGGCGCCGCCGCCCCGCCCCGCCCCGCCGGAGACCCGCGCCCGCTGTCGCGCCCGCTGTCGCGCCCGCTGCCGGGGCTGACTCGCGGCCATGCCCTCCGCTCGGTCCCCGACGCCGCTGAGGGCTCGTGCGGGTCGCCGGCCCCGCCCGCTGGTGGGAGAGCGGCGGCTCCTGCCCACGCGGGGGGCAGGGCAGGAAGCCAAGGGCGACCCCGGGGGCCCTCGCCGGCCCGGGCTGCAGACCCGCGGGGAGAGGGCGGTGTGGACGGCTTAGGAGGGGACTGTCCACACCGGGAGGTGGGGGTCAGCCAGCAAAGGCCGCCCCTCAGAGCCCCCCAGGAAGCTCGGTGGAAGAACTGGGGAGAAGCCAGCAGCTTCTGGGGAGTGGCTGTGGCCCTGCTCTGCAGCTCGAGTGCCCATCGGTGGCCCCGGGAAGGCCAGTTTCAGGAATTCCGGGTCACGGTCAGCGGAGGCGGCTGGAATGTGCCCGGAGGCAGCAGACCACCCGCGCTCTGAAGCAAGGGAAGGAGACACGTTGAGCCGGTCTCCAAGGGCAGGCCCTCGAGGGGCCATTCCAGTGCCTTTTCCCGAATTTCAGGATTCCTCTACCATGAACTGAGCTCCCCAAGGCAGAAATGCCTGTCACCTGGGCCCGCACGTGCAGGCTGCCGCACACCTGGGTTCCAAGGGCTCACAGAGGCCTTCCTAAGCCTCCGCCAGACTGTGAGGTGGACAAAGTGTGTCTGTCCAAACTGTAGAGGATGGAAACCCTGGGGGGGGGGAGCGGTGGGGGGCTGGGGCAGAGTGGGTGGAGGGTCCTGAGAGCCATTGGGTGGGATGGATCTGTCAGAGTCACAACGGGAAGACCCGGAAGGAACGGACAGAGGGTTGGAAGCAAAGATTCTCCAGTTTCGGGGTCAGAGATGGGAAGGGAAGCCACGTAAACCAGAAATAGTTGGAAGAAGAGCAAAGGAGGGACAATTGTACCTAAGTCCAACAGGAAGGTCCCATTTGACTGGACGCTGCAGAAAGTGCGGCGCCGGCCAGAGCAAAGGCGACAGGGCTGGGTGCACGGAGTCCACATCCTCTATCTGAGCAGGGCCAGGACTTCCTCATGTGGCCAAGCGGAAACCACAACCCACTCTGGAGTGAGTGAGGGTTAGAGGCTCACCCCACAAATGTAACTAGTTCCTTCCTCGACGGCATTCCTGCAGTCGCAGGGATCACAAGAAACTCCCCTCAAGGATGAGCAACCCCATCTCTGAGAGACTGTAATCTAAGCACGATGGATGTCACCCACCAACCATGGAAGTAAACCCAGAAATTGGAAGCATGTGGCTAAAGAGTACGAGAACACCTGTCACATCAGACAAGGGCGCCTGACTGTAGTCAGATGAGAAAGGCGATTTGGTCAGGGGACGCCAAACCAGTTGATTTGCAAACAGAAGGGACAAAGTCGACATAGGAGAAAAAGCCTAAAGACGTGAACTAGCCTAGGTCAAGTCTGTTGCATTCCCCCAGCAGCCTTGACTCCAGCATCTATTCTGAAGAGCTGCCTTCTGTTGTAGGGCCAAGGTGAGTCATCAGGCTCAACTTGGCTGGGCTTCTGGGAGATTCAGTGGCGTCTCAAGAGCTCGAAACCTATCATTGCTACGAAGGACTTAGTTGGGGCTGCAAGGAGTTGTGGGTAAACGCTGTGCTTCCTGGGTGGTGTTTCTCCCGACTGGGCTCTGGATGATGCGTAGCCAAACAATGATGCAAGTGCTTCAAGGGAGGCCTATAAAGTGAAGGACAGAAGTGGAAGACAGTGACCAAGCCCTGCTGGTGTATGAGGTGAACCATCGACCTCCAGGAGAATTCCATTTTGAAATCAAAGGGCCGCTGACAGTGTGATGCAGCCTCAGCCTTCTTAGGAACTGCTGGAAACATCTATAGTCGCCCCCTGAGCTCACAGACGCAGCCCAACGTTGATTCCCAATCAGCAACCATCTCGGGCTTCTCCTGTCAACCCCGTCAGTCACAGCCAGACTCGCAGGAGTCACCCCCTGACTCCTCCACTTTCCCTGAGAGCCTGAGAAAACCAACCCCGCCGGTGTGTTTCACTTCCCCCACCCACTTCCACAGCTGCCAGTTACAGTGACAGGGGCGAATCACCAAGGAACTGGGGATCAGAGGTGTCGCAACCTCAAAGATGAAGCAAGATGGTACAGGTGACACGGTGCGTGTGTGGAGACACGCGCCAGCGCAGCCACACAAGACCCCGGGGTACGAAGATGCAGCAGGTCCTTCCAATGGCAGCATAGCTCAGTGACCTTCACAAGCTCGTCGCACCGGGAAGGAAGGAAAAGGTAACGAAAGGACTAGTAACACCAAGCGCTGAGGTCGCGTGCACTTCCTGAGCATGTTCCGAGAAGCAAGTGAAGGAGTGTTTCCTGGCCCAGGGCTGCGACTCCCAGCTCAGCTGGGGGTGCGACTCCCAGCTCAGCTGGGGGTGCCTCCAGGGAGCCTCGCCTTCTTCTGTGCTGGCTGATAGCGCTGCTGCCGGCCCAAAGCACTGCGGGTGAGCAGAAAATATGCCTCATCGTCACCGTCACCGTATCAGTTGTTCTTGGCTCCAGCCACAGCAGCAGTTAGACCCACCCAGACCACTCTTTCCAACACGCTGTCTCTGTCTGGTGATCATGTTTCAGTTCTTGCCTCACTTTAAACTTCGTTTGTGAAAATGTTTTCCTTTCTTTTCCTTCTATCTTTATTATTTTTATCTTAACACTGAAATAGAAACCTTTCTAGAACATTCCCCTCTGGTTGCCTCAGAGATCTTGACCTTGGCCTTTTACCTCAGTTCCGATTTAAAATTTGATCTTTTGAAGTATGTTAACTGAAGTTTATCGGGATTTTAACTATTCTTACCTTTCTTAAGTTTAATTTTTTATTTTCTCATTCTTGCCTGTTTTTCTTCTCCATATGCTACCTCAAATCTGCATCTTAGAAAATCATAACAAATCTACGTTTTCTATTACATTATTTTTACATTTATTATTTTTTAGTTCTACATCTGTCTTCATTTTTATACCTTCACATCATCCTAGTATTTCTTTGATCTTCCATCTTGCATATTTTTTCTGGTTTTGAAGGTTCTCTTTTAGTCACAGACATATCTCAGGAGCTGCAAACGGCATCTAACATTATTACACTTTAAAAGAGAAAGAATGTCATTAAACCCACCAAAGCCAGATACCGATGCCTTTGTTTGGTTGGAGAATTCACTACAGAAGGGTCCTGACAGGACAACATTTTACTTTCCTCCTGTACCTTGTCCCTTGCCAGACACCAGCCCCCTAAGAAAAAGGCAAAATAGAAAGGAGTCTCTCATGCTGCAACTTATGACAGCAGCAATGCAGCGCAGAACCTAAGACAAGGAAGGAGAAGGGCCAGGTGAGATTCAAATCCAACTCAGGCACTGGCTGTGTGACCTTGGGCAACGACTCAACCTCCACGTGTCTAAGTGTTTACCTGCAGAATGTGATGATTATACTACGACCTCTTACTTTAAAGGTGTTTAAATTAAAATTAAATGAGCCAGTGCATGTAAAACAGAAGTGTCTGGTACATAAGATGTGTCTGCTATTGTCACTTAATAAAAAGTTATACTAATCTGTATTCACTCTTAAGAGAGTAAAATAGCCAATAACTTACAGATGATGCGCCTATGGAATCAGTTTCATTCTTGTAGTTGATAGGTAGACTAACAAACTTCCCGCTGACTCTTTTCCTGAAAGAACCCCGGTTTTATTTGTTGTTTTGTTTGTTTTTTGCTTTGTTTTTTCAAATATCCACAATCCTCCCAGGAGTTGTATACTGGAGGAGGGGGTACAGGGGCCATGTACTCTGAGGGATGTGTGTGCGTGTAATTTCAATGAAGGGCAACTCTGTTTTCCCTTTCAGTGCCCAACACTGATTGGGTCTCTGCATTCTAAATTCCCAGAGAGAAAGCATCTGATTGGCTCAGGCCAACCTATGTACTAGATTAAGGGGCCCTGGAGCCAATCAGCTGAGTCAGAGAAACAAGACTCACCCAGTAGAATTATTGTAACTGCTAAAGTCTACACCTTCCTCTGTGTGTGTGTGTGTGTGTGTGTGTGTCTTGTCTTATCAAAGAAGAGGGGGGCTTTCAATGAGATTTTCAGAAAGAAATAACAATTTTATAGTGTATGCAGTGTTTCTGCAAGACTATGGGAACCCTAGCCTGAGAGGCTGTGTTACAAAGTAAGGTTGTCATAAAATGTAATAGTCATGCTTTAACATATTTAACTAGAGAGAAAATTTCAGCGTGCCAAAATAAAACCAAGAGAATTTCACTAACAGGACACGGCGTAGGTAATTGAATGACCCCAAAAAATCCTTTTTATAAGAAAGAAAAACACTTGAATTAAGGCAATTATAGATATGAGCACAGTCTGTTTTTTGTTGGGTAAGTGAAAACACGGTAAAGCACTAGGAAATTGGGTTGTTCAGAAAATGTTAGATTTGATCTCACTTAAATGAAATTTAAAAAGCATCCAAAGAAATCCTCCATTCAGTTAAAAAAGAAAACAAAGAATTTTATCAACTGAAAAATATAATTATAGCCATTATAAGATTACATGTAAATGGACTAAATTCTCCTACTTAAAAAACAGAATCACACCTATGAATTTTACTTAAAAAGAAGACTTTCAAAGAGGAGGGAGTTGGAATAATGTAAAAGCCTGGCTCTGGTAGATCCTGCTTGGACAAAAGTGTAGCGGGTCCCAGCTTGACTGATGAAGTTATGTGCACCCCGGGATGCCAGCTACCTGGGCACGCCCAGAGCTCCAGCAGGAAGACCCACTGGAGGGCTTGTTTCCTGAGAAGCATCCTACGAAAGAATCTCTTCTTCTGGCAAGGTCAAAGTGAAGCCCAGGTCAGCAGTCTGGGTGCAGTGGGGGGGGGGGAGCACCCACAAAACATGCTCTTCAGCCTACGGCAGCCCTGCTCCAGAGCTTTGCAACAGAGCAGGGCACCAGCAGGGGAAGGGTGCTGTTGGAGCATGTTGGTGTAAACGCTGCACAATACTCCATTCATTGGCCCCAAACACAGCTCGGCTCCGGCCCCACGAAGGGATTGTCAGCAAGTCTCTGCACCTCAGGGCCCTCCATTTCTTCCATAAAAGGAGGGACTGGTCCAAGGAGGAAAAATTAGGAAAGGGAGCTTTCTCTGTGCACATTCAGCTTTCACAAAAATTCATCACAGTTTTGAAGATAAAGGTATTCACAATAGACACAGAAAGATTTCACACACACTGTCTCCGACGCCCATACGACGAGACTGGAGAGAGAGCCAGCACACCTCCTAGGCACACATGACTGGGCAGGCATGCAAGAAAGACTGTGATGGAACAACTGAGTTGCAAAGGCAGCACCAAAATCAGGATATTATTATTAAGACAAATTTTCAAAAGCTACCAGGACACAGTCCAAGCTATCTTGGAGGAACGTTTTCATCTTTCACACCTATGGTAACTAGAAAGAAAAAGAGAAAAGTAACCAACTAAATCTACAAGAATATCTTAAAAATACAGATCAGTAACATATAGACATGAAGTTGAATAAACTAGGAAATGAGAGACTGTTGAATCTCTGAACCTGAGATAAAAGGTTAACGAATATTTATGAACTAGGGTAGTCAATTAAATACCCCCAGAAATACAAGAGAAACAAAATTCCAATATAAGCACCAAAATGTTTTAATTAACCAAAGTTAAGCCCTAATGAGTTTAAAACATTAAAGGAAATGAGCAAATTTGAATAAAACTAATGCCAGAAGGAAAACAAAACTCAGGTAGAATAGCAGGAAGAAAGCAAAAAGTAAAATCAGGAAACAAACAGCAAATACTTGGTAAAGATTTGTAAACTGAATAAGCGAACTTTTAGAAAAATCACCCGTCCTTAACTATCAAATAAATTAAAACCATCTAATTTTGTATGGCAAATGTGGTCATTTTCGACCTACTTTTAAAGATTACTACTTGGAAAGACACTTTCCAAAACTTTTTCTCCATATATAAATTTTGCACAGTTGTACTTTTGCCCAATTTTTTTTTTCTGTTTTCCAGTAACAGTACTATACACTTGTATATTTGCAGAATATGCACCTATTTCACACTTGTTCTTATATGGATTGTGGCATAGTTATTATTGTAATAGTTTTAGTGCTTAGCATTTTTCCATGTTTACATTATGTTCTTTTTTTTGCACAAATCGTAAATATTCATTGGGAAAACTTAGGTTATACATTTGGTTATAAACAAGCAACAAAAATGTGTGTGTAGTGGTAGATGATGAATGAGGATAGATAGACTAGACATGGATGACAGGCATTTAGATTTGGATTGGAATATAACTTTTTGAAATTTGTAAATGAAGGTAAATTTCACCCTTTTAAGTGTACAACTCAGTGGTTTTTAGTACAGTCACCATGTTATGTAACCACCACCACAATCAATTTCGGAACATTTTCATCACACACAAAAAATGTACCTTTACACCGACGCCCCATTTCCCTCCAGCCCTCCAAGTACCAGGCAATCACAGTCTACCTTCTGTTAAGAAACTGTTCCTAATCGAAGGGCACACCGATTTATAATGTTCTTCTTTCAAGAGTTTTATAAATTAGCATTTCCATTTGGATCTTTGGCCATTGTTAGGTTAATTTTTGTGTATGGTGTGAAGATAGGGGTCCCACTGAATGACTTGCACCCTTGTCAAAATCAATTGAGCACAGATGTATGAGTTTATTTCTAATACCTTTGTCTCAACGTGATCATGGTCTATGCTCAGCCCTGAGGGATAATTTTTTTTTTTTGAGACTAGGTATTTTGAGAGTAGCTATTTTTGCCCGTGGAACCGCAGGCTCTCGTTGCCCGGGGTACCACGGACTCAATCAATCCCCAGCCTCAGCTTCCCAGGTAGCAGGGATTACAGGCGCGTGCCACCACGCCCAGCTATTTTTTTGGGACTAGGTCTCACTACATGCCCCCGGTGGGTCTCGAACTGCGATCCCTGGCCCCAGCCGCAGCTTCCTAGGCTGCCACCTTAAGGCATGCGCCACCATGCCCAGTCTATGGGGGATAAATTTTTAAGACATGAACTCGTTCACCTAATTCAGGTGTCACCCTTTTTGTTTGAAGAAAACAGTCACTTAACAGAATCCCAACCAACATCTTCCATGCTGTTCTCTGTCTACAGGGAAGAGGTAGAGGGCTGAAGATACGTTATCTGGAAACCCATGTCGATTTCCAAATGGAGCGTTTGCATTGTAAGAGGAGGGAACCCCAGCTCCCAGACTCACGACCCACAGTCATCGGACCCTCCCCAGACTGGCCTCCCAACTATCTCACTAAGGAAACTCCATGGAGGGGCAACTTCTTCTAGGCGAGGGGGGCCTTTGGGGAGGCCTAAGCAGGGGTGTGCTGGTGCATTTGGGAGAGTAGCAGCCTGCACGCTCGTCTCTCCCTCCACTCTGCACCAGGCAGTTAATATCAGAAGGTGATCAGGCCGTCCCCAAATCACCCAGCGCCGGGCGATGCTAAGAGCTTCCCCCACCAGCCCAAAGTCTGGGAAGTAGGCAGCCAGGCTCAGCGGGGACCAGCTCCCTATTTCTTTTTAGCTGGTCAGAGGAACTGAATCTTGGGGAGCAGCTTCCCCAAAAACTGGGGTCCCTGTGGTGCCCAGATGCAAAGCCCATAGCAAATCCCCAGGTGTGCTTCCAGGTCTAAGTTTCTCATTTGGGCCTGTGAGGGATTCTCAAAGGGTCTGTCTTCACAGCCCTGGACCCCTGCCAAGGCAGTGGACCCCCAGCGCAGAGAAGGGGGTGCTGGTCCTTCTGTGGAACAGTCAATTTGATCTTGGCCAATTTCATCTGGTTCATGTGTTTTTAGTCTATTTGTCTGATTCAGGTAGATATCATTTGCATAGCCATTTGGTTCATCTCTGAGCTTCCTGGTTTCTTTTCAACCCATTTCATTTTTCACCAGTAACCCCTCCCAGATTCATCTTTCTAACACGTCTCCATCTAAGGCTTTTCTTTGGAAAAACTTGTGTTGACCGTTTTCATAAACGGTTCCGGAGAAAATTGGAATCTGTTATTCAGCCGTCGCAAAGTCATCAGGATTTTGTTTGGGGTCATGTTAAATGTTTGCTGTCCTCTGGGAAGAAATAGCAACTTCATAAAATGATAGCAGGCTCTTTGGGGAAGCTGAGTATATTATTCTAAAGTTCTTCTGGAAAATAAATACAGAAGACTAGAAATGGTAGGGGGTATAAAAAAGTACCTTTGGAAGTGATAGGTCCTTCTAGACACTAAACATGTTTTGCAAGCAGGTGAATAAAACAATATTAAACAATAAGCAGGCAAAGCAATAAAACAGTCCAAAACTTCCCATGCATATATATGGGAACTCAGCAATAAGAACAGCGAAAGTTTACAAAGATAGGAAAACTCAACAAATGTGCTACAAAATTCAGTAACTAGTGTTGGGGTAACTAGCAAATCTTTTTTTTGGGGGGGGAGAATGATTGTTTTCTTCACTTAGATCTGAATAACTTCCAGAAAGATCAAAAATATAAACTTTAAGTCATGAATGTATGGTAATAAAATGTTTGTAACCACTTTATACTTTATATATATATATATATATATATATATATCTGAGACTGATGGAGGAATGACATTCCTTGCCTCTGGGATCCTTTCGAAAATTCAGATAGACTAATCTTAATCTACAATTCTCTGTTAAGTATTTAACCTCACCCAGTGGTGCTGGAGGTGGATAGGGGGAATCTGGGGCTGAGATGGTGCTTTGATGAAATGCTGATTTCCCTCTGATTTATTTTTTAATGGAAATAATGTTAGTTCGTAACATTGGATAGTGATGGGCCTTGAGATGATCTTATGCAAAATAAGTCAAATGGAGAAAGACATACCCGTCTGAGATCATTCACGTGCGGACGATAAAGGAACCAAACAAAATGGAGGTTCCCAGAGGGAAGGGGAAGGGCCAAAGGAGGGTGAGCAAAAGAGGTCAACAAAAGAAGTCAGCTGCATGGTGGTGGCGAGGAGCCATGTCTGCTGGTGTAACGTAGCCTGCGCTGAAAGGTAACTCAGGGCACCTACAGTGACACACTGTTACAAGCCTCCTGTTTCTATTCTGGGGTGACTATTCAAGGTTGACTTTCTGAGGCTTTCCGCGTCCTAAATGATCTTTCTCCTTCTGTCCACCTTCTCCCCACCCCCCCCCCCCCACCAAAGCATGCACCTCCATTTCCAGCCTCCACAGAATGGTCCTCGGGGGTGGAAACAGTGAGCTCGCTGCTCTGTGAAGCTTGAAGAGGTCAGGCTACTCTACTTGCAGCTTCTGCCAGGAACAGGGTGCCTGTGAGGACTTCTGCGAGCTCGCCCAAGCATACCTTGGGGAGATATTTCTCCTCTCACTTCTTATCAACAGATGCTGAGTAAATTAAACACATTTCCACCCGAATATGTGAGCTCTGTCCATTAAAGGCTGTGGCAGCCTGCGCCAGCAGGCAAAAGGACCCTGGAGAGAGCAGAAGGCTGTGTGGAAAGCAAACCAGAAGCTGCACTTGCTCTCATGCCATGATGGTTTGGTTTCCTCTGTCTTGGGAGAGAACCCCCCTTAGGCCCTTGGCCATGGTGTGAACTTGGGTGGGTTTTGGTGATCCCTGGAGATCTGCTTGTTCCAGTTTTATGAAAGCTGGCCAGGTGGTTCCACAGCCACATGGCACACCTCTGTCAACCTCCCAGATGGCTGTGACAGGGATTTTATTAATGAGCACAAACTCTGGAACCTTGGGACAAACATCCTGAGAACAAACTCTGGAACCTTGGGACAAACGTCCTGAGAACAAACTCTGGAACCTTGGGACAAACGTCCTGAGAACAAACTCTGGAACCTTGGGACAAACGTCCTGAGAACAAACTCTGGAACCTTGGGACAAACGTCCTGAGAACAAACTCTGGAACCTTGGGACAAACGTCCTGAGAACAAACTCTGGAACCTTGGGACAAACATCCTGAAAACAAACTCTGGAACCTTGGGACAAATGTCCTGGGTCAGAATACCAGCTCTGACAGTCCCAGCTGCAATGACCTTGGTCCAGTAACTCCAACTTAGGGCACCTGGGTTTCCTCACCTACGAAATGGAAATAACGACCAGAATTCAATTAACACCTAGTGTCCTAGCATCTCGGACCAATACCTGTTTTCTAGAAGCATTAATCTTAAAATCTCCACTATGACGAGCTGTACCTTCTGATTGTCCCCAAGTGCAACCCTCGCTGTTGTCTGGGTTGTTGTTATTTCTCACCATGGAAATTGATTGGAAGAGCTGTTTCCACAATGTGAAATGTAATCATCAAACACCATGAAAGTATAGACAGTGAAATCACTCATCTAGACTGTACTCTGCATAATCTGTGATCGTTTTTTATCAGATTACCACAAACTTAGATTTGCACAATCTTAAAAGATTGCTTACACTACACACAGAAAACAGCATATATGGGCACATTTAACCCACGAAGAGGGTAAACTGTTCCCATTTATACATTATGTCCTTGGCTACTCTAATTGCAATTAAGTATATTTTGAAAAATATACATGATCTATAAATATGAAAAGCAATGCTACATCTGACATGAGGTTATTTAACTTTTATCATTTTTTAAAGGTTTTTCAAAAACCTTTTACTTTCTCTACACCCACGAAGATGGCTTACAGTCAAGTAGACAGATAATAACAAATGTTGGCAGGGAGGGAGAGAAATCAGAACTCTCTTACACTGTTGGTGGGAATGTATGGTGTAGCCATGTTAGACAGGTCTTCAAAACATTAAACAAACAGTTATCATATGACCGCATAATTCCACTTCCAGATGTATATGCGAGAAAACGAAAACATGTCAACACAAAATTGTGTGCATGTGTGTTCACTGCCTTGGTCTTTACCATAGCCCAAAAAGTGGAAATAACCCAAGTGCTCATCAACTGATAAATGGGAAAACAAAATGGGGTATGGTTTAACCAGACTGAGGAATGAAGTACAGATTGATTCATGTGGCGACATGGATGGGCCCTAAAAGCCTGGTGGGAAGTGAGAGGAGCCAGACACATCAGCCACATGTTACCTGGGTCCACATACGTGGAAAGATCATGGAAGAAAACCTGTAACACAGAAATGCTGGTTGGTATCCACTCTGGCCTGGGGGACCCAGGGGTTCAGGCTTGATGGTTAAGGTATAAGCATATGGGTTATTTTTCCAGGAGGATGAAATATTCTAAAATGGCTTATGGTGAGGGTAACCCAACTCTGAGGACCTGTTAAAAGCCATTGGATTCTATACTTTATTTATTTATTTTTTTTTTTGAGACTAGGTCTCGCTATATATATATATATATATATATATATATATATATATATATATATATATTTTTTTTTTTTTTTTTTGCTATTTTGCTCGCTATTTTGCCACAGGCTCACGTTGCCCAGGGTACCACAGACTCAAGCCATCCCCAGCCTCAGCCTCCCAGGTAAGTGGGATTACAGGTGCACACCACCACGCCCAGCTATTTTTTTGGGACTAGGTCTCGGTACGTGCCCGTGGTGGGACTCCCACCATGATCCCTGGCCCTAGCCGTGGCTTCCTAGGTTGCCACTTACAGGCATGTGCCACCATGCCCGGCTCTGGATTCTATACTTTAAAGAGTGAATTGCATGGCAGATGAATCACAATCAAAACATTGTGTGAAAAAGTCTCACTTGGTCCCAAGCTGGTTAGAGTGGAGAAGGTTCCGTCCATCGTATTTACTGAGCCTCAAAATAACCACAGCCCCAACCTTGTTTCCAGCTGACATTTAAGGTGGGATGTAAAAGAAAGTATAGAACCAATTTCAACAAAATTGGAGGTTTCGGTTCCTTGTTGAATAAATATTTCCACCTTTCAAGTGAATTTGCCATTTCCAGGGATGTAAACTTGTCCAAGACATCGACTTAGAATGAAAGCTTGGAAGGAAACTCTCTTTTCCGTAGGAAAGATAGCAGGAAGCACCCCTGATTACCGAAACTCAGAGCTCCCGGCCAAATAAGGTGAATTTTCAAAAGCCACCCTGACCCCAGGTGTTGGTTCAATGTCAACACTGCGGAGGCAAGTTGACCACTTCGTGACACCATTGTGAGTCTTTGCCCTGAAAAATTTGGACGATCTTTCGCAATCTCCATGCCAACGTCTTGGAAAGTCATAGCCTCCGCCTGCTTGGTGGGCAAGCTCGTACGCCCCCCTCCCAGGGCCTCGCACCGTGCCACCCTTCAGGTCAAAGAGTCTCCCAGTGGGTGAAGGCCAGCTCTGGTGTTCTCACATGTCCCTCGGTCTGCCCGCTGGGGAAGGGGGTTCAGACAGCCCCTGGGGCAGAGAAGCCTCAACTACATAGGCATTGCCCACCCCACTCCTGCGCCTGCCTCGGCAGGCTTACCTCCAGCCCTGGGGCTCCAAGTCTGAGGTGCCCCCAGCTCACTGGCTCTGCTGGGCGGGTTTGCAGCTACCAGTCTGCTGCAGCGCAAGCCCCCAGCGCCTCAGACACGCAGTCCCGCGATGTGGACACCCATTGGTCACCACCCGCATCCCCACAGCGCTGACCACCCCCCTCAGCAGGCCCGTAGTGAGGGGGGGCGGGAAGCTCCCTACGTTACCAGTGCGTCCAGAAGATGCGTCAGCACCCCAGGCAGCCCCGTCTTTCCAGTTCCCATGGTGCAAGGTGTTTGGGTGTTCTTACCAGGGCAGGGGCACACCTCCCTGGCGGGTCTCAACTCCCTGGACCAGCGTGACCACAGGTAGGGGTCCCCTGCAGGACCCCCATGGGGCGAGGTCATACATTGGTTATTCCCTGCTCACCCCTCGCCCCCCAAGTCCTTTCTCCCCTCTCTCTGCCCTATCGGCCCTGGTCCTGACAGCAGCTACTCTTGAGAGGCCCCCTTGCTTGCCCTCTCCTCTCTGTCACTGTCCCCCAGAGTGCACGGGGAGGGAGTGGGGGTGGTGAGCCACGGGTGGGGGTGAGCCACAGTGGACTGTGGTAGAAAGCTGTGGGCACCGTGCTGACAGGTGGGGTGGGGTAAACATGTCTGAAAAGGGGTGAACCTGCACCTCTGAATCATGTAATGTCAGTAAAAAAAAATGTTCAATTTTTAAAAATGAACCCCCATCCATTCCTCCCCGCCCCCCACCTTTCCCCCTAGTAGCGCCATATTGTTCCCAGGGCTCAGGAGCTATTGCTGCTGTGCATCCTTAGCTCCTTTATGGTTTGTGTGTGAGTGCAACCATCGTTCTCTGTCTTCCTTTTTCTGTCTGGGGGGAGGGGGTTAGCGACGTGACGTCACTTGTGGATGAGCGGGCGCTCGCCCCCCCCCCCACAAGCGTGGCTGCCACAGGATGCGAGGGGGGCGTGTGGCGCTCGCTCCTCCACCCCACGGACCAGCCGTGAGCTCACGGGGACTCAGTAGATGGCTCGGCCGCTGTCTGCCCACTGCCAGGAAAAAACGGCTCAGCATCCCTGTTTTGTTTTGGTTTTTTTTTTTTTTTTGAAAACTCATTCTTTCTGGACCAAACTCTCTTGACTGATGACAGAGTTGGAGCTAAGCGACCTGATAAAGGAATGCAAAACATTTCATTACTGAGTCTGGCAGGGTAGTTCGTAAATAGAACCCGGAGTTTTCACCAGGAAATTGTATTGTCTAAACGTAGATGCTTTCCCCATTATTTGGATATATTTTTGTTAATGATTGTGTAGGTGATTGATAACACCTGTTTTAAATTTTTCCGGGTTGAAAAAAAAAAAGAGTCCAACTGGCCCCCAAGCTCACATGTTACTAAGCTCCAGCTGGTTTGGAAGAAAATAGACAGAGACCAACACATACAAAATGCCGTAGAAGCATTTTGGAAAGGCGGAAATGGGTGAGGGGGAAATGGGTGAGTTTATTTAATCTTGGGTGGGGAAGGGGAAGGCCTTCCTAAAAGAAAAACCAATGCTAGAAGCCATTTTAAACTCTTACAGACTAGACTACAAAAATCTGAGACTTCCCGATCATGGTGACACACACCGTCAAGCAGAAACATGTCACCTGTGAGAGGCGAAGGGATGATGTTCCTAATCTGGAAGCAGCTCGGAAGTAACACCAGGGTGAGGAGTGCAAGAAGACTCCAGAACAGTGAGCGCTGGCCATGGAGTGACCGCTGATCAAAATGGCCAGTGACCTCACGAGAGGGGGTTCGTCTCACTGGTAACCAGTGGAAAGTTTTTAAAAGAAGGGCAAAGGAAATCAAGCACGCACATCACCACCAAACTGATGGACTGTCTTCCTTTCCCACCAGGTCAGCAAAGGTGAGAAAGAAGATAACACCAGTGTTAGGGAGGGTTCTGGAAAGGGTTTCTCCCTGTTGGTGGACCAGGTATGTGGGGCCAGCTGGAGAGCAGTCTGCCAGTTTGTAGCCGAAGTCATTTAAATTGAAACCTTTTAACTTAGGGACACTCTTGCTAGCCTTTCTCTGGCCTCGAAGGAAGGGACACCATCTCCTTGGTTATTCCAACCAGAATATGGCATGCTACTCCCCTTAATTGCCCAGGCAGAACAAAGCATAGGCAAGCACAGCAGGCTCTGCTTGTGAAGGCCATTGGCCAGCTCAGTCCCCACCGAGGGTCACTCACTGAGAAGTCCCTGCTTCCACGGGGAGCTCGTCACCCTCTCCAGAACTGGACGGTCCCTCCTTCCCAGGCCCAGCTGACCCAACATCAGTCCAAAAAGGACCCTCTCTTCTGCCCTCCCCATTCTTCCCTCATGCCCAGGACCTGATGTGACAATGGGATGACCCAGTGGGCACCAGCAGGGGCCTGATTCTCTAGTGCCCATTAAGATAATCACAATCCACTGCGAGATCCAAGCTTCTCTGTGGTCATTTGTTCCATTTGAAATGAGAAACCTGTGGAAACAACCAGCAGGTCCATCAACAGGGAAGTGACTAAACAAGGATGAGAACTCCATTCATTAGAATGCCACGGATGGTGATTAATCTTATAGATAGTGACGTGGATGAAAGGAATGAAGAAGATGGAAGGGCACATGAGTCAGCCCTGAGAAGCACCAGCATGTAGGCGCTCGAGGCTGAGAGGAAAAAGGAAGAGTGTCGCCATTCAAAAGCCTTACAATATCCAAAATGTGGAAACAATCCACACGCCAAAAGTAGATGAACGGCTCAAAAAGCTATGGTATATTTTACACGGTGGAATATTATGCAGCAATCAAAAATGCAGGCTTGTCATTTGCAACAATGTAGATGGAGCTGGATTATGCTAACTGAAATCAGACACTGAGACACTGATGTCAGGGCAAAGTATGGGTTTCAGAGCAAATAGTGTCACTTACATGTGGAGAAACCTAACAAATGAAACATAAACATATACAGAAACCTAACAAAAGGTCAAAAAAAAGTCAAAACTAACAATCTGACCGTAAAACTGAGCTATATAATAAGTGGAGGGGCAAGACTGGACATGGTGACAGGTCACGGATGATGTGGTGATGGGGGGAACGATGGGGACTATAGCAAGTGTAAGAAAAAAATGTTCTTTTAATCAAAAAAGCCTTTTCTTACAAAAACACATGCATCTTTATGTGTTTACAAACATTAAAAAAATATATGAAAAGATAAGACCATAATGCTTCTTGGTGCAGGACTAAAGGCAGATCTTCTCACCTGGGTATTATCTGTGCTCTAATAAGCACATGATACTTGTTTCTTTTTGGAATGACTTCGGAAAGAGACAAGAAAAAGATATCAAGAAGTTTCTATTCCACCATGTCTTATCATGAAAACTTTCACTTGTCAGCTTGATAATCCAGCACAGGCAACATACTCAGAATAAGACCTATTTTCCTTTCTTTAGATGTTAGACTAGAAGAGAATAAAATAAGAACTTCCGTGAGGTTTCAGCGCTGCTCTGAGCATCAGATCGCAAGCAACAGAAACGCAGTTCTAACCTGCAGAGCACCCATTCATAGTCAGCCTGGCGCTCCTGAAACCAACAGGAAGGAACAAAAGAAATTGACTTCGATGTGGCTGAGTCCAGGGGTTGAATGCCCAGGGATGACCCGGGATGTCCACTTCATATGGGAAGAAGATGTCTTCCTCCCCTGGGAGTTTTCTTAAATGGGCCTGGCTTGGCCACATGCCCATCCCTGAACCACACTGCTGGGAGGCAGCCTGACACGAACAACTGTTGTTCAACCCCCAGACCCCCTTTCCCTCCTTCCTAGTAACACTCATCAAATTTCCTTTGTAGACTTGTCCTTTCCAGATGCTACGCACCATTTCCCGGTCCCAGAAATGGGTACTAAAGCTAAAACTGGCCAACGTATGAAAAGAACACCTCCCTGGTCACGGTGATGGGGACTCAAGACAGAGTCAGCTGGACTTTCTGTAAGATTCCTTGTGATACGGGAGAAAAGGATCTGAGGGCATCTCCCTCCCCACCCCTATCCCCTTCCACATGCAGAAAGAGCTTCCGTTGCAGGAGAGAAGGTGGCCGAGATACGGACGCAGAGGAGGGGCGGGGAAAAGCAAGCCTGACCAACAGCGTTCAACTCTTGTACCTCGTTGTGGTTGGCCAGTGCCCTGCTTCCTGGACCTTGGGATGTGCAGCTGATGGAGTCCTTGAAGCTGGGTTTGGTCTTGATCAGCTCAGGGGCCCGGACGCGCTCAGATGTGAGTCGTGTGCAGAGAGAGGCCTGTGGTCAGGAGATGTTGCTAGGATGGGGAAACCCCAAGATAAGCCCAGGGCTGGAATGGGGTGAGGTCCTGAGAGTATGGGGTGCTGACAAGGGCAGAGCAAACCATAGTGACCAGACAAATACCGAAACCGTGACTTATGCAGCAAGCGAGGGTTTTCTCCACTTTGGTTAGCCGGCCGACTGCAAATCAACTGTCAAAAATTTATAGTAGAAAACTTCATTAATGAAGTACTACACGTTGCTGGGCACGGTGGCTCGTGCATGGAAGCTTCAGCCTATGAAGCGGCCAGGGGTAGGGATCACGGTTCGAGTCCCGCCGTAGCGAGACCTAGTTCCAAAAGAATAGCTGGGCGTGGTGGCGCATGCCTGTCATCCCAGCTACCTGGGAAGCTGAGGCTGGGGATGGCTTGAATCCGTGGTACCCTGGGCAACGAGAGCCTGCGGTTTCACGGGCAAAAATAGCGAGACCTAGTTTAAAAAGAAAGAAAAGTTCCACACGTTAACTGCTGTACCCTATTTTTCACTACTTAGATTTATAAAGACAACATATTCAAGGACAAAAAGATCACGATAAAGTTCAAATCCAGAAATACAAGAATTATTTTCCACCACAGTGCCAAAAAATGAAAATTCCATAAGTCATTTTATATAAAAGTTTATCAAGTAATAGTAAATAAGAAACTTAAGTGGAAAAGCAACTATTCAGGAAAGTTCATAGTCCTAAGCCTGTCTGATAAGCCAGGAAATACCTGCCCATCCACAGAACACATGTGGCGATTGTCAAAACCTTGGTAAGACAGAGACGAACCCATTTATTTGAGCTTCATATATAGTAAATCCAAGGAAAATAAAATGACGAAAGAAATGATTCCCACTCCAATCATACAGATAAAGCATAAAAACGACCAGTGAATCTCAAACACTCATACCGTTTGCCACAGAACATTCCAGACAGGTTAAACATGAGCGTGTACACACACACACACACACACACACTTTAAAAACCACCACCGAAGAATCCAGGAGTGTAGGCTCACCTCACCCACCCAGACACTGGTGTCAGGACAAAGTGTGGGTTTCAGAGCAGACAGGCCCGAGTTTCCGTCTCACCTGAGGTGCTTACTCAAAACCCCCGTGTCTGAGTCCCCCCACACAGTGGAGGCGAAACCTTCACCCTCATCGAAGCCTTTTGGGGGTGCTCTGCGTCTCAGCCCCCACTGGGTGCCATCCAGGGGGCCGTGGGGAGGAAGAGCTGAGTCAGGTACCAGCCCGCGACTGAGGGGAGGTGACACCTGTGTGCTCACGTACAGAAAAGCAACGGAGCGGAGAAAAACCCACGGTGCAAACCAGAATATCGACCCTCTAGCACTGATATTTAAACATATTTAAACATGATAATTAAACATATTAAAGATATTCTGATGCAGAATATTTAAGAAGCCAGGACAGGCCTGCAGAGGGTGGCCCGGGCTCCTGGCCAATGCCACCGAGGCGCAGCAGCAGCTGAGCCGAGCACGCGCGGGTGAACCCCCGGCCCGAGCTGACCGCCCAGCAGACCCCCGGGGCCCACACCATCACCCGCTCCTGCGGCCCTGAGCCCTGAGAAGACAGAAAGCCAAGGAGGAAGCGAGGAAGGGGCCGGAGGGAGGGAGCGAGGGGCGGAGAGACCCCCAGACCCGCGGAAATAAATGCTCGTGGCCCGTGACACCCCACGTCTGGGGAAAGGGCGCCCCCCAAGGCACTGCGCGCGCTTTGGAGCCGGCCGGGGCAGCAGCTGCGGAACGGTCGACCCCAGATGGAAGAGTCTGGTTTCCCACGTCGTCATCCCACCCAGATTAATTCATCCGGGTCATCTGGTCACACCTTGCCCGCCCCCCCCCCCGTCCCGCCGCCCCCGGGGGCCCACGCGGGGGAGAGAAGCTGTGTGGAAGGCGGGACCCCACCCCCGAGGGGGGCTGCAGCCCGGGCTCCCCGCAGGATGCTCCCGCCAGCCCTGCCCCAGGTCTTGTCACGTGACCGCCAAGGCGTCCGGGTCTCCCATGAACACTTGCGCTTCTTTCCCGTCAGCCTCAGCTCCATGCTGAGGCCTGTGCGCGCGTTGCTGCTGGGCGCGTCCTTGCAGGGGGCAGCTCCTATCCCCGCTTCCTGCCCAGCCTGAGCCCCCAGGAAATGTGGGGGGACCCTGGCTCCCGCTCTGTGGCTCTATATGGAACAGAGACCCGTGTGAACTCAGGCTTGGCTGGGGGTCAGGATGGGTCTTGCAGCTCAGCCCCCCATCATGTCCTTGCCTTGGTCTGGGGGCTGCTTGGCCACAGAGACCCCGTCTGGACTCCGGGCCCTGCCCACGGCTGAGCCGCTGTCTCGTCCCAATCTCAGCTGTAGGTGCTTTGCAAAGCCTCGAGCCCAGGGCCTCCTCCCAGCTGGGTCAGCCTGAGGCCTGGGGGAGGGGAACGTTGAAGGCTGTGAGACCGCCCCCCACACACACACCTGAAGGCAGACATGAAGTCGCTGCGCGGCCTGGCAACCCCCAGCCCCCAGCTGGCAGCAACGGGGAGGGCTCCTGCTGGTTCCTTCTTCCATGTTACACGTTTGGGAGAACCACCCTCCACAGCTTCATCTTCCCTGTCCCTGTGTCTGCGCTTCCAGACCCCTGCCAGCCCCCCACCCCCACCCCACCCCCACCCCCGGGCAGCTCTGGCCCCAGATCACCTAATTGTGCAGGAAAGTCCCAAGGTTGGTGTCCTGACTCCCCAGCTCTCCATCTCCCCAGCCTCACAGCCACAGTCTTCCCACCAACCCGGTCCTTTCCAGACCTCCCAGGACTTAAGTAGGAAAGCCTGGAAAGAGGGGACAGTGCAGTTCCAGAGAAATGGCCGCTGACAGACATGACAAAGGTCCCAAAACTCGGAGCCCCCCAGCCTGAACACAGCCCCGGTGACAGAGGAGCCGCGTCACTTCTGTGCCAAGCCACACACCACATTCCCACGGGAGCCGCCGGCGCAGGGTGGAGACAGCTGTTCCTCTCAGCAGATGTTCTCGCGGGGAGCAGGGCACGCGTTCCCGGCCCGATCCCCATGACTCACTGGAGGTCAGCCAGCTCACCCATTAGTGAAGCATGGAGCATGAGCCCTGTGTGTGGCTGAGGGCAGACTGGGGAGCCAGTCCAGGCCTCTGCAGCCCATTGCACAAAATGGGGCAACCGATGGCTTTCCAGTACCTTCCTTCTGTGAGGGCAGAAGCTGCCATTCTCCCCGGGGTCCCCTGAGGTCTAGCACGGCGCTGGTCCTTAATCCCCGGGCATTTATTGTGCACTTACTGGTGGCAGGTCCTGTGCAGGGAGCTGGAACTGCTGGGAGAAACTGGCAGAGGGAGGGGAGGAGGGCTCTCCACTAGGGCTATGACAAAAACCTGCTTAGGGGGGACTCCAAGACTGGGACCCTGTATCTCAGAACCAGAGGAGACCCCTGGGGAAAACAGCAGGCCCAGGAAGAGCCCCTGTGCTCCACAGCCCACCAGGGCACTCCTGGGGCCTGGCACTTGTCTGGACCCTTTCTGCCAGGTCCCAGCCACTTCCGGGGTGCCCTGCCTCAGCAAGCCCCACACCCCGACACAGCTCACACATCCTTGCTCACGAGCCTCTCCTCTTGGAGGTAGCAGGTGAGCAGCCCCATCGGACCGCTGCACCCACCCCTGCAGCCCCTGGCAGAGGAGAATTCAGAGGGACACAGGTGGCAGTCCTGGCGGGCCTCGTATCTAGAGGTGGGGAGCAAGGGTGTCTGGAGGGTGATGCTCCCACCCCAAGTCCAAGTCTGTTCCAGGACGGGACCCTACGTCCGGGTGGGTCCGTGTGCTCTGCTGCCTGGGGTCCAACCCCACCTGCAGACTGCCGCCCTTCCCCCCATCTGCCCCCACCTCCCCCCACCGCCCTACCTCCCACCCTTCCCAGCTCCGCCACCATCAGCTTCCTGGATTTTCTCCTAGCACCGCTCACCACATGGGGGTTCTCAGCCCATTCAGCTGGAGAAACCCTTTGGCGAGGATGGGGCAAGAAGGTGCTGGAAATAGTCGCTTCGTTTAGTAATACGCACGAGCGTCTGTCACAGGCACCTACCAGATTTCACTCTCCGCCCCGGCCGTGAGCTCGGGTCAGCAACTCTCTGCTTCTAGAGAGTCAGGATATTTTCAATCAGCTCATAAAATAAGTTAAAGCCTGACTTTCTGAGACCACGTGGCCACACGGGCAGCCTGGCCCAGCCTCCCAGCGCTGTCCTGGTGACTCGCTTTGCTGTTTCTGCAGGGGAATCACCGCCTGATGGGCTTGTCGGGATGTTGCCCCCTTTGCCCTTCTACCCATCACTAACGGTGCGGAAAGCGGACTGGGCCCCCCGCCCCCAGACTGCCCCCCTCACATCCAGCTGAGCGGAGTAGAGAAAGAATGTGCGAAGAGGCCTCCGGGAAGTAGAGGATCCTGTGACTGCCCAGCCGGGCTGTGGAATGGCTCCAGGAGCCTCCGTGTGCTCTGGGCAACACGCGTGCTATCACGGTGCTGACGACAACGGCTGGCACCAGTGCCCCCAGGACGAGCTCCCACATTGGGCTCACTGTGGCCCAGGGACCCTGCTTCTCCGAGACAGTGGCCCAGCAGAGCCCCACGGGGATGTGGGTCACAGCAGAGGACCTGCCTCTCCTCCTTGCCACCCCGAGATCCTGAATCGGCTGCTGAGAGGAAATTCTGAACCTCCCAGACTCTGACATGGGCTTTCCTCTTCTTTCGCCCACCAGCGAAACAGGCCATCACGCAGTCTGCCCCGGACGCAGGCACCTCCCCTGGCAATCCTGGAGGGGAGGTTTGTCATGCGATGTTGCACTTGCAGAAGCAGCTCATGGAGACACAAAGGGGGGTTTTAGGTATGAGCTCCCTGGACCTTGCTGGACTCTGGCTTGGACACGTCTCTCTTCTGCTCATGTTTTCCGGTCATTCTCATTGTTATGAGAATGGTCTCGTCTCATGGTCGCATTCAATGACCAGAATGTCATCGGTGTTGTTGGTGTCACACACCTGGGGGGCAGAAACCTGCAGAGGTGGTTCTGGCTTGGAAAACTCAGGGACGTGATCAGGGAGTTGTGGTACGTGTACGTGGTGGAATATTATTCGGCCATCAAAAAGACAAATGTGGTGCATGTGTGACGACATGGACGGAGCTAGAAGGACTCATGTCAGCAGAAATAAGCCAGAAAGAAAAAGAGAAATACTGGATGACCTCACCGATGTGCGGGATACAGGGAAAACAAACGAAAGGACAAGGAAAACTTAAAACTGTCAGCAGGACTGAAGCACAGAGCAAGAGAAGGGGAGGGGGGAGTCGGGGGAGGGATGGGCACAGGAGATTACGTTGATGGCTCACGGGTGACAAGGTGCCAGGAGAACCTCAGGGTAGACAATGTGTGTGTGGTCAGTTTCAGAAAAATAAAATAAAAATGAAAACTCTGAGCCGCAGGTCTTCTGGCTAACTGGTGGCCCCGGGTCCTCCCAGGCCCATCTGCGCGTCTGTCTGTGGAAGGGACTTTCCTACCACACCTGGAGGCCCTTGGATCTGCAGGGAGCAATCTGAACACCGTCCCTCCAGCTAGACCTTAGCGAGCCTCCCCCCCCCCCAGACACACAGCCCAAGAAGGTGGGTGCCCTGCAGGCCACCGCAGCGCAGCGGGGAAGGGCTCCCTCTTTGGAAAATCTCCCCATGAGCGGCGCTTGCCAGAGCCCGGCAAGGCGAGCCGTCCCCGGGGACCGCGCCTGGCCGCAGATCCCTCCCCCTGCGAACATCTGGTGCAGCGCCCGCCGCCCTGGAGCCCTGGACAGCCGGTCCTCCGCTGCGGGCCCCTCGCTCCCGGATCCTCTCGCTCTCGGGGATGAGGCCCAGCCTCTGTCCCCTCACCTGCCTGCCGAGGGCCACGTGGGGGGGGGCAGGTGGGGCCCCTCCCTGGCGCGCGGCCTATCTATAGAGGGCCTATCTTTTATTTTGAAAAGGGAAGGGGGGAGAGGAGGGATCAACTCTGACGTCACGGACCTGCGTAGGCCAGGGGGGGTGGAGGCCATCTGGAGCAGGTGCTGGCAGGGCCCCTGGGAAAGGGGAAGGAGGGCAGCTGGCTCATCAGGTGGGGGGGGGCCGGGGGCTGGAATCAGATAAAGAGCCCAGCGCCTACGAGGTTAGGCTTCTCTGCAATGCCTGGCCCGGGACACGAGCGAGGCTTCCTTGGCCCCCAGCTCTCCTCCCAAGGTCAGGCCCGTAGGTGCAGGCTCCTGGGGAGGCGCCAAGCCCAGGGAGAGCGGGCCGGCCGTGGCCACCGCCAAGCGGCCCTGGGAGTCGCCGGGGCGGCCCCCCCCACCCCCTGGGAGTGCGTATGCTCAGGAGGTAACGTCCAGAGCCCTTCGCGCACAGCTGCATCCTCCGCCTTCCGCGGGGGTCAGAAGCCTCTCCACGAGCCCTGGGTTCGCTCTGGCCCGGTCCGGGAGGCCGGGACGGCTTCCCCCCGTTACAGGTGGTGGAACTGCAGGCCCCCGCGGTGATGGGACTTGGCCGGGCTCCCGCTGCAATTTCCCCGCCTGGCTCGCATGAGGTCTGCCCGCCGCCTGCTCTGCGTCCTCTCTGGGAAGTGATGCAGCTGGAAGGGGGCCCTGAGATGAAATAATCGCCGAGAAAACAGATGGGCGGCTGAGCAAAGCTCCCCTCCTCTGGGCCTGAGAACCGCCCCTTTCGCCCTGCGGCCAGGAGGGGGCGCTGTTCCGTGCAGGGGCCGAACGGCCAGATCTGCCCGCCCCGGCGCTGTGCGCCCCTCCCTCGCCCTAGACGACTCCCCAGGCCCACCTGAGGACCTGCCCTGCCCTTCGTGGCGGAGAGGGGAGAGGGACCCACGCGAGTGGGGTGTTTCCGCTCCATGTTCCTGCCTCTTAGACCCAGCAGGGGAAGAGGACCCCAGCCACGCCACCCTTGGGCTAGTCCCACTCCCTGCTCTCTCGCCATGGCCCCCCACAACTGCCCACGCCCCCAAAACACACGCTCGCACACGTGCACACGCGCTCGCACACGTGCACACACACTCCCGCCTCCCGGAGCTGCGCTCTGCACTCCCCCGCTTGCCCATAGGGGGTCGCTGTTCCCGGCTGGGCTTCCCTCTACCTCGGCCCTCCTGCTTACACCTTTTCCACAGGGCATGGGCCCCTCCTCCAGGAAGCCCACCCTGCTAGGCCAGGCTGGGGGACCCGCCCTCGCTTCGTGTCGTCGTTCTCTGGAGTTAAAGCCCCCCCCACCTCCCCACCCCCGTCAAGAGGGAGGGACGCAGGGTGCCAGGTGCGCTGGGAGACCTGGGGAGCAGCTGCAGGACCCATGACAGGGTCCCCTGCAGACCTGGTCTCCTGCCTCCACCCCCTGCCCTCCGGAGCGGCCTCACCAGCCTTCTACCAAGGCCACCACGGTTCGGTTTCAGCTGCTCGGTGAGTCCCTCTTGCCCAGACTGGGCCGGAGCCTGGGCAGACGTGGCAGTGGGGAAGGCAGGCCCGCGTGGGGAAGGCAGGGCCAGGTGTGAGGTTCCCAGTCCAGGCCGTCAGGACAAGGGCACCTCCTCCGCTGCTCCCTGAGCCCGGACCAGAGGGAGGGGACACCCCTGCCCCCAGGCAATGGGGTGCTGAGCTCCCTCCAGCCCGCGCACCCCAGCCCCAGTTAAGCGGAGATGCTCTGGGGTTGCTCCCGAACCCCACGAAGTCTGGGGCACCCTAAATGTCCCCGTCCTGGCAGCCATTCGGGGCTGGGGGTGGGGGGAGGAAGAAGCGGGGCTCACCAGAGTCCTCGCTCAAAAAGGGGGCGTTAGCCGCAGGAGCTGGCTCTGTCCACGCCGAGGTGGGGCGGCAGCCGCATGGTTTATTTGATGTAGGCTCGAGCAGGGAGGCCTGGCTTGGGACCCAGACATCCTCAAGCACATCCGGGGGCCAGCGCCCCCTTGCCTGGGGGACACGGACGGCCGGCAGAGCCAGCCCCAGACATCTGGCAGGAGGTGACCATGGAGGACGGGACGCTCCCAACCCGACCTCAACCAGACTTCAGGGGCGGCCATGGCTGGCCCTGGAACCCCGCCCAGCGCCCGACTCTGGGTGAAGCAGCCCAGCTCCTTCAAGTGCCACAGCAGAGCAGCTCCGGAGTCGCGCCAGCGGGCAGGAGAGGGGCCTTCGCAGCCACCTCGCTCCTTCTGAGCCTCCTCGTTTCTGCTCCGGTGAAAATGGGGCCACCTATGGGCAGCCCCCAAGAGACAATCTGGGAGGGCTGCATGGAGGTGGTGAGTCAGCTCCCAAAGGAGGCCCTGTGATGTCTGGATCCTCACCGAGCTCAGGGGTTCTGCTGCCTCGGACTCAGGCTGCTGATGTTTAAGTTCTTAAGGGGAAGAAAGTGCTTGGGGGCACATGGGGCTGAAGTTTTGAGCCCCAAAAACCAGGGTGGCAGGAGCGAGCCGGGCAGGCAGCGCTTCTGGAGGCTCTCGGCCCAGGTCCTGAGGGAGCCACCTGGTGGCACCTGGTACCCACATCGCGCTCTAGCCCCAGTGCCCGCCTGCCTGGACAGAGGCAGCTTCCTTCCCTGGAAACACCGCTTGCAGGTGCCCGGATCAGGTGCCCGCGTCTGCAGGGCGGCTCAGGGGCCGCCCCCACTGTCCTCCAGGCCCTGCAGTTCACAGACTCCCGCATCTCCCTCACTTCTTGGGGTGCCGGGCCCCCCACCTCTCCAGCCCACCTGAAGGAACTTCTCAGAGCCCTGGGCACCCGGGCGCCCTGCCCGGGTTTCATGGCAGCCAGTGGGGGTACTTGGCGCGGCCTGACGGCCTCTCTGGGGACTTCTACAGCAGAAAACGCCACGGCTCCGGCCACCTGTCACCCACACAGACCCTACAGGGGCTTGGGGCGAGCAGAGCTCCCCGCCGGCCTGGGCCAGTGCGCTGGACACCGGTGCGGAAGTCCCCTGCCGCCCCTTCTGCCGGGCTCAGCCTGAGCTCGCTCGCTCGTGGGGGCCCGAGTCGCCGCCGGAGCCGCTGCGACGCCGCGAGGTGCTGACCAACTGGGCGCCGAGCGCGCACTCGAGCCGGCGGCCACGGGTGCCCGGCGCTGCCGCCCTCCCTCCTGGGCACCGCTTTCTCCCTGCGTCCTTGCACTTGCACCTCGCGCCCCAGGCAGAAGCCCGCCGTCTGCGGGGCTGGCCTTGCGCCCCCCTGCACCCCGGGCAAGCCTGTGCCCCCCCGCCTCCAAAGACACCCCCCCTCCGGCGTCTGCCTCCCCCACCCAAGGGCGCCCGAGCGCCTGGCAGCGCCCGTCGGGTGCCCAGGGCAGATCCGGCCCCAGGCGGGTCTGCGGGGGTTCAGGCTGTGCAACTTTCTTGCCGCGCAGCTCGGGGCGAGCGGCTCCGTCCGCCCGCGGCCCTGCACCTGCGAGCAGCCGCGGCCCCGCGAGCTCCGCGTGCGCCCGGCACCAGGCGCAGCGTCGGGCGCGTGGGAGCCGGCCCGGGAGCGGCCCCGTGCGCGCCGCCCGGCGGCTCCGAGCGCACCCCGGGGCGAGCGGGGGCCGCGGGACCCCCGGCGGCGGCGGCGGGATGCCCCGCGGCGGCGACGGGGGCGCGAGCGCAGCTGGAGCCCCGCGCGGCCCCCGCCCGGCACCCGCGCGCGTGCCATTGGCTCGGCCGAACCGGTGGGCGGGCGCATGACGTCAGCGCAGGTTGGCTATAAAGGCGCGCGCCGCGCGGCGGGCTCAGAGCGCTCCCAGCCGGCGCCCCGCAGCTTCTGACCCGCGCCCGCCGCCGCCCGCCCGCCCGCCCGCCGCGCCCCGCGCCCTGCGCTCGCCGGCACCATGCACCTCTCCCAGCTGCTGGCCTGCGCCCTGCTGCTCACGCTGCTCTCGCTGCGGCCCTTCGAGGCCAAGCCCGGCGCGCCCGCCAAGGTAGGGGCTGCGGCGGGTCGCCGGGGCTGCAGGCTCCCCGCGAGGGCCGGGGGTCCGGGGGTCCGCAGGCTGCCGAGGGCCAAGGGGGCGGGCAGCTGCCGTCTCCCCGGGCTGTGCGCGGGAGGCGGGCATCTTCGAAGTCTGGACTTGGGGGTCCACGTCCCCAGGCTCCTCCAGCGACGCGGAGCGCGGCCCGGGCCGGCGTGGCCAGCCTGGAGGGGCCAAGGGAGGGCGACAGGGGGCTCCCGAGGGGCGGCGGCCGCGTGGCAGGTGGACGCGGGGCCCGGCCGGCCGGCGTCTGCGCGCCCCTCACCTGCCGGCTCCTTTGCTCCCGCAGGTCCCGCGAACCGCGGCCGGGAAGGAGCTGGCGGAGCCCCAGATTGCGGGTCAGAGGAGGGCCGACAAGGCGCTCGGGGGCGCCAGCCTCAAGGGCGACCGGTCGCGACTGCTCCGGGACCTGCGCGTAGACACCAAGTCGCGGCCGGCGTGGGCCCGCCTGCAGCAGGACCCCAAAAAGAAAGCCCCCAACACCCCAAAGAAGGGCTGCTTCGGGCTCAAGCTGGACCGCATCGGCTCCATGAGTGGCCTGGGATGTTAGCGCGGCGACCCCTGGCGGCGGTGAGTGCCACCACCCCCGGCTGCCCGCGCCCGCGCCCCAGCGGCCCTGCCCCGAGCTCCCCTGCCGCCGCGCGCCAGCGCCCAGCCGAACCCCACGGGCGGGCGGGCTCCGTCTGGCCCCCAGAGGCTGGGACCATACCTCCTCCCTCCCTGCCCTTGGAGGGGGAGCCAGGTAATCGGAGCCCACGAGTGTGCGCGTCAGGCTTTGCCCCGAACCCCACTTATCAGCCCCTTTTGCGGAGGGAGAAAGTGAGGGAGACAAGGTGGCCGGAGGCTTTGGCCAGGTCAGGTATGGCTCCGCCCAGCTCCCCCCCCATCAAAGCGGGTTTAGTGGAGCCCCCCCTCCCACAACCATAGGGGATGCCCCGCACTGGCCTCATTTGGCAAACGGGGAGGGGGGGGTTGGGGCGCCATTGGAGGGTGTGTGGGAGCAGAGGAGGAAAGGCATAGCACCCCTCAAGGGCGAGTTTATCTGCAGCCACCGGATGGGCCCAGCCTTCAGAGCCTGTCCTGGGGGGCTCCCCCCCCCAGGTGGACGGGCTTGCAGAAGCACCTGCCCCCAGTCCAGGTCTCCACACCCCCAGGGAGCTCACGCCCCGGCCCGCGAGGCCCTTCTCTGAGCCCGGCCCTGGCCTGTCCAGGGTCCTGACGCGCAGCGACCTGCGGGTGCACAGGCTCGGCCTCGGCGCTCAGGCAGGGACCCGCTCTAAGACAAGCCTTCCTGGCCCTCCCCAGCCTGGGCTCAGCCTGTCCGGAACCCAGCTCCCCCCACCCTTGCCCTCCAGGGGGCTGGGAACGGCCCGCCTCGGCGGGTCTCAGCAGAGGTCCTTGCTGCTCGGGTCAGGGCCGGGGGCGACAACCTGCCAACCCGCACCCTTCAGGGTCCGGCCCTGAAAGGCCTCCTCCGTGTCCGCCCCGTGGGCCCTCAGAGGCCCCAGCGGGCCCCCCCGGCTGCCCTCTAGCGCAGCTGCAGCCCAGAGCGCATCCAGCTGCTGGTGGACCTGCTCACCTGCCCGGGCAGCACGGGCCAGTCGCGTGGCCTAAGGTGACCCCAGCCGCGCAGCCCCCAGGGGCTCGTAAACATGTTTGTCAATAACCAGAGAAACCTGCCCGCCCTGTCAGGCCCTGCTCAGGCCCTGCTCAGGCCGCGGCCGCCCCGCCCGCCCTTCCCCCCGCAGGGGCCCGCTTCCCCACTTGTGCAGGGACGTCGGCGTGAGCGCTTGCCTCACCCCTGCGCCCGGAGAGCAGGGACTGGGCCGAGTGGCCGCTGCCGCCTTCCCCTCTGCCCTCCTGCCCAACAGCAAAGGGCCGAGCTTGTCCCCGCTCGCTCGCGGCGGAAGCTCCGAGCTCAGGCTCCGACGTCGGCAGGTGCAGGCAGCTGCCGACGAGCTGGTGGCTGGCGCGCTGGCCACGGGCAGCCGGGGACAGGCCAGGAGTCCGGGCGGCGCTGCGAAGGAGGAACCGAGGGCCCCGGAGCCGTCGCCCCCGTGGCCAGGGGAGTGCGCCAGCCTCCTGGAAGCTCTGTAGCGCCACAGCCGCCTCCAGCCCCCTTGCCCTCTGGCTCCCGCCCATCTGGGAGGGGTGTTGCGAGATGACAGCTCAGCCTGTGCGCACCTGAGAGACGCCCGGCTGCGGCCCTGCCCCCAGGCGGCCTCGGCCCAGCGCAGCTGCCTAATGGCCGCCTGATGGCCTAATGACCGTCGCTGAGGGTGGCAGGTCCCGGTTATAAACGCTCGTGACAGGCAGGATGTGGCCGAGGCCTGAGCGAGCGCCCAGCCGGCGGACCCAGGGCCGACAGGGACAGGATGTCCGTCTGGACCCCGGGTGGTCAGAGAGGGAGTGGGGAGCGTGATCCGACCTGGGGCGCCCTGCCCACGCGCTCAGCGGGGCCGGGGGCTGCCTCGCACCCCTCACAGAGCCACGCTGCCCCTCGGTGGCTCCCGCCACGCTCAGCCCAGCCACCCAGCGCAGCCACGCGTTCCCCCAGGGAACGACCTGTCCCCTCTGCCGCCAGGGGGGCCTGTCCCCAGCCAAAGCCAGCAGAGAAGGAAGTGACCCGGGCCGAGGGCCTCTGTGACCCGCACGCCGCCGGTGCCCAGCGTGGCCCTGGGAGGTGGCTATTATCACTTTATGGCTGAGGAAGAGAGGCTCACCCAGCCAGGCCGTCCCGGGAGTCGTGGGTGGGGGCAGTGGACAGAGGGGTCCCGGCTGCTGGGGTGTTTCGCTGCCTTTCTGCAGCCTGGCCAGGCGCCTCGCGGAGGAAGGGAGGGAGGGACGGAGGGAGGGACGGAGAGGGGGACGGAGGGAGGGATGGAGGGCATGTGTGGTAGCAACTCCCCCCGCTGCCCCCTGCTGGTCTCATAGGTCAGGGGGCTAAGGAGAGGTGGGGGGGAGGGGGGCCTTCCTTCCACAGGAAGGCTTCGCAGGCCACAGGGCAGAGGCGGGGGGCGGGGGGATGACGTGCTGGCCCTGTGGCAGGTTCCAAGCGGCCTGTCAGCCTGGCTGCCTCAGCCGAGGGGCCAGGACTGAGCTCCCCAGTCTTCCCTCTTGTTTCAGGACTGGGACCGTGTCGTCAGCCTCCCGGCCTCCGGACGCACCTCCAGCACAGCGTGACTGACGTTTCTCTTCTCCCCTGGTCCTGGGAACACACACCACCAGCTGTTTATGATTATAATTTGGGGAGGGGGGGGATGACTTTATTGCTTGGGTTTTTTTTTTTTTTTTTGGAAAATGAAAAATAAAAAGTTCTATATTATATATATTATATACCTGAAGCGCACACCTACCCGACGTGACAAGGACAGTTTTGCAGAGACTGACGAAGCCAGCTGTCAAACGTTGCCGTTTGTAAATTCATGTCATGCCTCAATGTATTTATGTTGTAAAGCTATTTATATTGTTTATAAAGAGATATTTATAAAAATTTTATTTATGTAACTAAAGGAAAGACGTCAACCATTGTCATGTGTGTGTCTGGACTCGTTGCAGCATGTCAAGAGAAACCGTCCCGTGGCGCCCCCGAAAACTGCCTTTCTTGACTCTCTGCGTTTTAGGGTTAGGCTGAGGAGGAGGGGGCATGTGACAACAAGGCTTGGTGTGGAGCTGCTGCCGGCCAGCAAACCAATCAATCAGATACCGAACCTAGAGAACGGACCGCCGCCACGGCCTCCTCTCGAGTCCAAGCAAACGCAGACACTTAATCGTCCCGGTCAATGAGCATGCATCAGGTGTGACCAGGGGGCCCTGGGGACCCGAGACGGATGCATACCTCCCACATTGGCCCCCGGCCTCGATCGGTGACGTGCTTTCTTGATGAGATTGGAACCGTGAGCAGGGTCGAGAGTCTGGTTCGATGACACTCTCTGGTGGTCAGACAGGCGCCCGGTCAGCAGACATGCCCCCCCCCCCCGAAGCCTAGAGCTTACATGGTCCGTCTTCCCTCCCACCCTGGGCCTCCTCCACCCTGTTTCCATCAATAAAACAAGGCCAGGGTCTCGCTGCCTCTCGCAACCTGCTCCCCGACTCCAGGCTTCTTTCTCAGCGGCCACGCCCACGGACCCTGCTTCCGTGCATGTTGCCTGGACACAGGCGCTTGGGCCCGACAGAGCTCACGGCCAGGGCCCAGCTCTGGAGTCCTTTCTCCCAGGAGCTCCCAGGGACTGTTGAAAGTGCGGGTTTCTGCCCCCCCCCCCACCAGCCCAGCCCAGCACCCCATTGCCTTAGGGCAATGCTGAAGGCTCTGCTGGGTTGGGAAGCTCACCCAGAGTGGACAGCTGGTGCTCAGGGCACCCAGCTGGCTGAGGGTGGTCTCACGTCTACCCCACCTGTTCTGCCTGCAGAAGGAAGAGGTGGCTGGAGGCCTCCACTGAGCTGGGGGGTAGGGTCCCTGGGGGTTTCTGCGCACCTAGCAGGAATGCCCAGGTCACCCCAGGACTCTCAGCAGCTCCGTCCACAGAGTCACTTCTGGAAGGGGGGGGGGGGTCCTGTGCCATGTGACCGACGCCATGTTCAAGCCGACCCTGGACGCCTCGGAGGGAGAGACAAGGTGATCCCGGCTCCTGTGGTGCCTGTGCTCTGCTTCCTTTGCGCGTGGCGCCCCCAGCGGCCCCCAGAACCCCGAGGGTGGAGCCATGAACATTTAGAATCTCTTCTGCTGACACCAGCAGGAAGTGTTTCGATAACCCCGCGAGAGTCCTACCGCCTCCTCGGTCCCGTGGCAGCTGGGCCATGGACGCTGTCTCCCATGCCCTGCTCCACGGGGGACAGCAGGACCCCAGCACCTTCGGGGCGGTCACCTCAGGGCAGCTGTGGCCAGTGGCACTTGGTCCTTCACCGGCGCCCGGGTCAGGCCGCTGACCCTCGACAAGCTCTTGAGGTGGTGGGCAGCCAGATGGTGGCCTCACCCAGGCCGGGAGCCGCCTTAAGACATACTCCGGCTGGGGGAAGTTAAGCCTGGACATCACACTGCCCCCTCACCCCCGACCGACCTCGGGCCCGGTTTACCAGGCCGGAGAACGGCCATCTTCCTGGGCTCGCCCTGCCTCCAGGCTCTGGCCTGGGCATGTCACGCAGGACCAGGGGCTCGGCTGACTGCTGTCTGCAAGGGACGCTGCAGTGGCCCTGGGGCTTAGCTGGTGGCCATGCGGACAGCGCCCCCTGGAGCCCAGAGCGGGCAGGCGTGGGAGGCAGGCTCCGGGAGCCGCCATGCACGTGCCCTTTTCCTTGGGGCCGCCTGGGCGCCAGGGCCGAGGGCTGCCAGGAGCCGGGCCCCAGCTCCGCTGCCTGTCCCCCCAAGGAGCTCGCGTCTGGGTGAGCGCTCACAACACAGGTGCGGCTCCCCAGCTGCACAGGGCGTGGGGGCTGAGGGCGGGAGGTGGGGGGCACCGCCCTCTGACCCCCACATCTGGTGCCCTGGGCCACTTCTACCGCCTCAGACCAGTAGCATCGGTGCAGGCAGGACGGACAAGCCCGCCAGGAGGCCCAGGGAGAGTGAAGGCGCTGAGGTGACGGGCGGTTTCCGGGGTGCCCAGTCCTCCCGAGGGTCCAGGCCCCTCCTGCCGCAGGCGTGTCCCCGCCAGAGCAGCCTGAGAAGCTGAAGATGCCCTGTGCGGGCTACCGCCCCCGCCAGGACCCGCTTGCGAAGTGGCTTCGGGGCTGGGGTTCCAGGACCCCCGTCCTCCGGGAGGGGTCAGCCCCCCAGTGCCGGAGGGTGGGGGGCCCCTTGGGAAGGGCCCGCTGGGTGGGGCAGAGGCAGAGAGTTTCAGGTGCTGGGGCTGCGGGTGTCCCAGAGGACACCCTTCCCTGAAGTACTTGCTGCGTTATTGGGGTGTCGGCGGGGAGTCGGGGAACCACATGACTGAGGCTGCCTGGAGCTACCCCAGATGACCTGTGGAGGCCCAGCCAGGCAGGACTGGCCCAGGAACCCCAACTGGGTTGCCGAACCAGGAGCCCAGCCCTGCGTGGAGGCGATGGGGTGGGCATGCTGGAGAGGCAGGGCACCCCGTCCTCTGCCAGGGCCAGGCTCAAGGAACCCGCTTCCCCCCAAGACACAGGGCACCCCGCTCCAGTAAGGGGAGCAGCAGGGACTGGCAGTCCCACCCTAGCGACGGAGGCTTATCTTGGTAACAGGAGACAGAGGACTGACTGGGGAGATTTGGGGTTCAGGGGACCAGCAGGCGTGTCCCCCCATTCCCAGCTTTGCTGAGCTTGTCTGTGGTCACTGGTCCTCCTTCCGTGCTGGGCTGCGCGTGCCGGTCACCAGTGTGCCCGCCCTGGTGGCAGCTGCCTTATGCTCTGGCCCATCCTGGTGCAGGCTGGGACAGACGCCGCTTCCGGGGGGGGGGGGCAGAGGGGCCTGCCTACCCCCCAAGGCCAACCCGGGCCTGAGGTAGCAGACCTGAGCCCATCCTAGTCGGCTTCCCGGCCCTGCGCACTTGGTCTGCTCTGTCCTCTTCTGAAGCTGACCAGGACTCCACCGTCCATCTCACCCATTCTGTCCTTATGCGTCTCCAGCCAGGCCGTGCTGTCCGCAGCAGCCACGGCCGCACGGGTCACCCTGTGCAGCGGCCCACCTCTCCTCCCCACCCTTGCTCCCATCTCCCCTTGCTCCCTTTCCCCGTGGCCTTTGCAGCTAGTGCCTCGTTCATGGACACCGCATCCTCCCGCAGTCCACGCCGAATGCGCCCCCAAACTCCTGGGCCTTCTAGATCCTTCTGCAAACCGAGTTCAGAGCTCCGCTCTCTGCGAACGCTGAGGGCGTGTGCGAGCGTCCAGCCTCACCTGGTGCTTCTTGTGAGGGTCCCATCGGTGAGACGCTGAGGAAGTGGCAGGGGTCAGAAACGGCAGGGAAACGCCATTCGGAGACCGAGTGGCTGAGCGCTCTGGTGGGCAGAGGCTGGGCAAGTGGAGATAAGGCAGCTCCCGCTAGGCCTCCCAGCCAGGCACCGGGGCGGGGACAGGCAGGCCGGGGTCACGCTGCCTCGGACTCACTTTGGAGCCCAGAATTCGGGGCTGTATGGGCAGCCTCCCGCTGAGAAAGCTGCTCCGGAAACAGCTCTGGTGGCGGGAACACGTCTAACAAGTGACACTCGGGTTTGCTTGAAACTGGGCCGAAGAATGCACAGGAGAGAGTGAGATGGTCCAAGACAGCGCCGTAGGCCGGGCCTCAGTGAGCAGGTGCTGGATAGTTTATCAGCGGTTCCAACCCCCCTCGAATAAGGAATAGTCACAAAATGGCAACGGGGGAGGGGAAAACCAGGTGTGGAGCACGCGGGGGAGGAGGACGGGGATTCATTATGCAGCAGAAAGACACCTGTGGGGTAAACGCCTTCCTCTTTCAGGGACATGTCTCTCTGGTGGGACATTCCTGGATGTTGGGGGGCCGCCATCACAGATAAGAGACTTGTCAGTAACTGTCTCCAGTGTGCCGGAGACGGGCGAGCATCTATAAAGGTGTTCCTTCAAGGCCAGGCACGGTGGCTCGTGCTTGTAAGCTTCAGCCTAGGAAGCGGTCGGGGCTAGGGATCGTGGGTCGAGTCCCGCCTGGGGCCCGTAGCGAGACCTAGTTCCAGAAAAATACCTGGGCATGGTGGCATGCGCCTGTTATCCCAGCTACCTGGGAAGCTGAGGCTGGGGATGGCTTGAGTCTGTGGTACCCCGGGCAACGAGAGCCTGCGGTTCCACGGGCAAAAATAGCGAGACCCAGTCTCAAAAAAAAAAAAAAAAAAAAAAAAAAAAAGGTGTTCCTTCATCTAAGGCAGATCTCTGAGGTATTTTCAGCTCCTCACAGGATTTACAGACGCAGTTGATCTTTTTTTTTTTTTCTTTTTCAAGATGACAGAATACAAGCCTTCAGCTGATTCTGTTACTATTCCTAATCTGTGTTTGCTTATATATAATGTACCCAACAATCTTCTTCCTATTGGCTCCCTTAACCCCCACCTTTTCCAAGTTCTCGATGGAACACCTTTGTGAGTGGGGCTAGTCTAGCTCCCAACGTCTTGAGATCTGTCTGCTCATTTTTCTTCTAAGTAGTCTGTTGACTTAAGGTTCTCTCATCTTGCTTAACACTTCCACGCCATACGTTCGCATGTTCCACTCAGCCTCCACCAGGTCGCCTACGCCGAAACCCCACCTGCCACCCTCCGTTGGTTTTTGTTTCCAAATAATTCAAATGCGATTGAATTTTGGCCTCATCTCTACTCATTTTCATTTACTGAGCTGGACTATCAGTGCTGGCGCTCTCTGCTTTACTAAATTATTCATTCCTATGTTTTCATCGATGTTAGAAATGGACATGGACCCTTTGAAGATAAGATGAACACCTATTTGAATAGTTCGAAATTCAGTGAAAGTAAAATCCCTTTAGATCAACTGTGTCTAAATCTTGGGACCCTCAGTTTGAGTCCGTGAAGACTGATAATGCCGGAGAGAGATGCACTGTGACTGGGTTTTTCCATTCACCCTTATGTATCGGCAGGTATGCGACTGTCACTTATCCAGTGCAGACAGACTCAGCACTGATATATGTATGAGAAGGGATGTGTGAGAAGGGATGTGTGAGAAGGGATATGTGAGAAGGGATGTGTGAGAAGGGATGTGTGAGAAGGGATGTGTGAGGTTTTGCTGTGGTAACAAGCAGAGCCCCGAGTCCCAGTGGTTGAAAATACAGATTTATGTCTTGCTCTGGAAAAGTCTGCTGAGGGCATGGGCAGCCCTCCGGACCAGCACCTTGCAGGAGGCAGGGGTGTGACTGGGGGTGGCCAGCAAACAGCTGGCAGGAGACCCAGCAGGCCAGACCCTCTGCCCAAAGCCGTATCTGAGACTCACCCTCACGGTGACTAACTCAAACGAGTCACACAGTCACACCTTGAGGGGCTGCGGACCTTCCTTGCACCCAGACGTAAACTTAGACTCCAGCCAGTGGTGACAACCTGCTCGGACACGTGCCTCTTGGCAGCCTGCATCTCACGCTGTCCACTTCCTAGCAAACCCCACGTTCTCCAGACGGACCTTCTGGGCCCATCTCACTTTCACTTATACTTGACTCTTTGCCCAGCTTCGATGCTTTCCCTTTGTGTACGCGTCTAGTCTACAGCCATACCACCCTGAACACGCCCGATCTCGTCTGTGTATGCGTCTACGTGGGCGAGCTTGCGCTGTCCTTGAGGACAAAGTACAAGTCACGAGGGGCATTTTGCCCCTAAATAAAGCCCCCGGAGTGGCTCACGGTGATTGTCCTTTTCGCTTTGCTTGCGCCGACTTCTTTCTCTGCGTCCTGACTACGTCCCTCGATACCTTTGTTCCTTGCGAGTCCGCTTTCCCCTATAGACGTTCATGCTCGCTTTCATCTCGGGCAGCGATCTGGAAAGGAGGCATCCTGTTTTAAATTGTTAGTGGTTTCGTTTCCTTTTTCTTTTCCATGAAAATTATTAAGCCCACATTTGTGTCTTATCACCATCAAAATCACAAGCAATAGTTCCAGGCTCCCTCGCCAGACACGAAGAATGTGCCATGTGCTCTGTCCGGCCTGCGCTGCCCTTCCTGGGTCTCTGGGGACGTGATCTCTGACGCTGACCTTAACTGGACCCTTAAAACCACCAAAACAGCCTCCATCCAACTCCCTTCGGCTTTGCTTGGCTGCTCCATTTCCATCAGCCGGCGACACAATAGCTGATGGAACATTCTGGCGCAACTCTCTTCCCCGGCAGCCCCCTGCATCTCACCTGAGTCCAGGCTGCTCCCCCACTGCAGGTACTGGCCTTTGGGTTTCGGCCCCAGAGAATGAGTGCACCTGTGCACGTGTTAGGTTGGGAGCTGTGCGTCACAGAGCAGCCGGGTGCGCGTGTCAGTTTGGAGCTGTGTTCACGGGGCAGCCGGGTGTGCGTGTCAGTTTGGAGCTGTGCGTCACGGGCAGCCGGGTGCGCGTGTTAGGTTGGGAGCTGTGCGTCACGGAGCAGCCGGGTGCGCGTGTCAGCTTGGAGCTGTGTTCACGGGGCAGCCGGGTGCGCGTGTCAGTTTGGAGCTGTGCGTCACGGGCAGCCGGGTGCGCGTGTCAGCTTGGAGCTGTGTTCACGGGCAGCCGGGTGC
>PVHY01014854.1:27220-37487 GCA_004024945.1 Uropsilus gracilis | reverse complement strand
AAAAAAAAAAAAAAAAAAAAAAAAAAAAAAAAAAAAAAGAAAGAAAGAAAATAAGGATTCTAAGAACCTCATAAGGTGCACTTATACTAGAGATAACCATAGTTAAAATACCAAAGCAATGCAAAAATTGAGTTTAAAATGTCTGCACGCTCATATGAGTTCTCTGTAGTGTGAGGGAGCTGCCAGAAACTATTTTTCTTTTGAGACCTAGCCCAAAACTTTCCACTCTGAGAATCTTTCAGGCACCTCCTCTTCTCCACCCCCCACCCCAACACACAACGTCCAAGACTCCACAAGGCGCCATTCCCACCTCTGCCCCAGCTCACCAGGGTGATGTAGAAGAGCCCAATCTGTAGTGGTTCTTGTTCCTGGGCCCAGTAACGTTCACACTTTCTCTGCAATATGCGAGAGAAAAGGGGCAGGAATGAAATGAATGAGTCTGCCTTTTTAGAGTTCTAGCTCAGTCCATATACATCTCAAAGGACAGCATAGGCACTGATTTAGGGAGCACAAGTGTTTGAGGGAGGCTAGCTATCAGCCTTGGTAGATGAAACTCACGCAAATTAAACACACACTTGAGTTTCTGACTGTTTAGACCAAACCAGTCTAGTAAGCAACTAAACAATTGCTGAAGACACATGAACCACTATTTTCACGTACTGGCCATGAGCACTGCAGAAATGTGTTCACTGAACAAAGGGAAACATCAAACTCTATGGTTGCCCCAGCTTACAGCCTAGATCCTTACCAGGCTGCAAGACATGGAGGATTCAATGACCCCAGGGATCATGGCTCAGTGAGGCCAAAGCACTGGAATTTGAAAGGTAGAACCCTAGAAAGAACAAAATTATGCAAGCGAAGCAAAAATTCCAAGAAGTCTGCATTAAGGTCTCCTTTAGACTTTAAATGAATAATAATCTGAGCACATGGAACAGGAAACCCCATAAGGGTAGGCAAAAGTAATCCCATGAAAAAACAGTAACTAAGGAATGTAAGGAGTTTCCTAGAACTCAAAATGAAACAGAAATAATCTACATTTGCTCCATCCAGAGTGGAAAGACCTGATTGATTTTGATGGCCATTCATTAGAAGGGCCACACATTAGAACTAGAGGAAAATTCACTCTGGAATTAAACACTTTGGTAGCACTGCCCTATAATATCTTATGAACAAACTTTAAAATGTCCAATTGTCCAAAAGTAACTGTCTTGCAGAAGAATTTGGATACTTACCTGTGTAAAATTCAAAATACCAAGGATCTATAAATCACAAATATGTACTAAATGTAACAAAAAAAAGCAAGAAAATACAACATATAATCAGAAGAAAAATCTATATAAAAACACCTGACTGAGATAAGGGAAGAATTAGACAGAGATCTTAAAACAGTTTTTAATGTATCTACTAAAAAATGTAAAAAGAAATATGAACACAATGAAAATTAAAAAGTATAAAAAATACCTAAGTGGAACTTCTAGAGAGGAAAAAGAAAATACACGAACTGAAAAATTCATCATTTAATAGACACCAGAAGAAAAGATCATTGAATACAAAGATATAGCAAAAGTATTCAAAATGAAAGAGAGAAAATGATTGAGAAAAAAAAATGAATAGAATAATCTATAGATATGCATTCATTTGTCTAATGTATGTGTACATGGATTCCAGAGGGGAGGAGCAATATTTGTGAGCAGATGGTAGCTGAAGAAATAGTAGTTGGAAAATTTTCCAAATTTAATGGGAACTATGAGCCCAAAGATCCATGAAAAGCAATGAACTATAATGACAATAAACTTGGTTGAATCAAGGTATATCAAGATTTTATTGATGAGAAACAATGAAAAGATAAAATCTTAAGAGCAATATGCACAAAAAGTTACAGGTAAATGTGAGAAGCAAATATAATAATAACAGAATTTTGCCTGAAACTCTGCAGTCAGTGGTGCGATGTCCTAAAAGTTCTGAAATTTTAAATAAATAGCTGTTGGCCGGGCACGGTGGCTCGTGCTTGTAAGCTTCAGCCTATGAAGTGGCCGGGGCTAGGGATCACGGTTCGAGTCCCGTCTGGGGCCCGTAGCGAGACCTAGTTCCCAAAAAATAGCTGGGTGTGGTGGCGTGCGCCTGTAATCCTAGCTACCTGGGAAGCTGAGGCTGGGGATGGCTTGAGTCCGTGGTACCCCGGGCAACAAGAGCCTGCGGTTCCACGGGCAAAAATAGCGAGACCTAGTCTCAAAATAAATAAATAAATAAATAAAATAAATAAATAGCTGTTAGATAAAAGCTCAGAAAATGTACCACAAGCAAACCTGTACTGTGCAAAATATCAAAATAAGCTGCTCATACAAACAGAATATGATACTACAGAGAACACAGATTTACATAAAATAAATGAGAGTCAAGAAAAAGTATATGAGTGGCTTCATATAGAAGAGATTTCTCATTTTCAACATCCTGGAAAGATGATCTAGTGAATTTTAATAATATAGGATGAATAATACCAATCACTCACAAACTTTTTCCAAAAAACTAAAGGGGGAACATTTCCCAGTATATTATATGAGGTCAGTATTACTTTGAAACCAAAAGCAGATGGATATCACAGGAAAAGAAAACTACTAATTCCAGTCTCATGAGTATAGACACAACATCCTTGACAAAATACTGGCAATGAATTATACATCATGACCAACTGGCATTAACTCCAAAATGCAAGGTTGATTCAATATGTGAAAACCAATCAATGTCATAAGCTATATTAACAGAAACTAAAACAAAAGCATTAATCTGAATAGGTGCAAAAATTTTTTAATGAAATTCAATAACATTATAAAAATACAAAAGAAACTAAACATGGAATGGAAATTTATCACAGAAAACCCCACATTAAAAAACAACTGACAGTTTATCTTACACTTAATGGTGAAAGGCTGAATGCCTTGCCCTTAAAATCAGGAACAAGAGAAAGGGTATTTGTACTTTTCACTTCCATACAACTTTATACTGGAAGTTCTAGTCAGAAGAATTGGGAAAAAATAAATGAAGGGAAGAAGGGATGAAGGAAGAGAAGGAAGGAGGAGAGAAGAGGAAGAATGGTAAGAGGGAGAGAAAACAAACTATCTCAACTTGCAGATATATGATATTATATACAGAAAACCCTAAAGAATACACGCACACACACACAAAACTAGAGCTAAAAAACAAAGTTCAGCAAGGTTTAAGGACACAAGATCAATACAGAAAAATCAATTGCATTCTGTTTCCAATAAGTAAGCCGAAAATGAAATAAAATCACTGCATTTACAATAGCACCAGGAAATATAAACTACTTAGGGATAAATTTAACAAAAGTGCAAGACTGCAAAACATTGCTCAAAGAAACTGAAGACCTAGGTAAATGGAAAGATATAGATATTCATGCAATGGAAGACAATATTGATATAAATATTGTCCAAAGTGACATATCTGTCCAAAGTGACAGATATAATACAAACTATTAAATACAAAAAGGCTTTGTGAAGCTATCGGCAAGCTGATCTTAACAATAAAATGGAAACACATTTCCATTTATATGTTTGTTGTGGAATGTTGTGGACCCCCAAGTCACGCCTAAGATTTGTCAATTTGCTTGGAAGACTCACAGAACTTGCAGAGTTGTACTCACAGTGAAAGGATACAGAGTAAAATGAGCAAAGGGAACGGTGCTCAGGGCAAAATGCAGGAAATAAGGTGCCAGAACCAAAGGTCTTTCTCCCAGTGGAGTTGTATAGGATGTTTAACTCCTCCTGCAATGAGTTGTGACAACACATGTGGAATGTCCACAGGGAAGCTCATTGGGGACTCCTACCCAGCATTTTTATTGGGGGACTATATGTGGTTTGTGGCATCTTCTGTACCAAAACTGGAGACTCCCAGGAGACCAGGTACTTGTGTTAAGCCACGCTGTTTGCATAGATAATAGAGACATGAGTGTGTCCCTCTTACTAGAAATCTCAATTCCAGTCAAGAGTCAACCTTGCAACGCCTTTTAAGCAGAAGCGATTATACCTATTATGTTAATTCTTTTCTACACAAAGTGACCCAAAATAGCTAAAACAATCTTGAAAAAGGAACAACATTGGAGAAGATTCATACTTTCTCATTTCAAAAATGAATCAAAGCTACATTTAGCACCAGCACAAAGATACATATTATCAATCAATGGAATAGACCTGAGTGTACATAAATAAAACTCTTACACTGATGGTCAATTAAATTTCAATAAGATACCATGACCACTCAATTGGTAAGCATAGTTTTTTCAACAAATGGTGCTGCGGTAATGGGACAGCCACATGCAAAAGAGTGAATATAGATCCCTACCTCAACCATGTAAAAAACAAAACAAACAAATAAAAAACTCAAAATGGATAAGACCAAAAATGCAAGGGAAGAAAAAACTATCAAACACTTAGAATATGACATAGGCATAAGTCTTTAATGACTTTTATCCAAAAGTGAATTCTTAGATACATCAAAAGCAGAAACAAAAACAACAGATAAACTGGAATTCAAATTAAAAAATGTTTGTTCATCAAAAAACACTATCAAGAAAAATAAAAGACATATTTAAAAGGGAAAAGTACTGGTCTATATTATATCACAAAGGGGTTTACATGCAGAATCCTTATAACTCAGTACTAAAAAGATAACAGCTAAAAGAATGGGCAAAGGATGTCAACATACAGTTGTTGATAAAGAAGGTAAGATGTGAAAAGATGTTTACTTCACTAGACAAATATAAACCAAAACCACAGCAAGATACCATTTCCCACATGCTAGGATGGCTAATAAAAACCCAGGGAAAAACAAGTGGTGGTGAGTGTATAGACAAAGCAGAATCCCAGTGTACTACTGGTGAGAGTGTAAAATGGCACAGACTGTATGGAAAACAAAAAATTAAACTTAGAATTTTCATAATGAACAAGTAATTCTACTTCAAGGTGAATAGGGGCTCAAAACCAGATGTTTGCATTTCAATATTCATGTTTCAATACTCATAGCATCATTATTCACAACAGCCAAAGGATAGAAACAATCCAAATATCTACCAACAGATGACTGGATGAAAAAATGTGGTGTATATATGTGAAATAAAATAAATTACATTGGAATACCATCCAATGAGATTATTTTCCCTTAAAAAGAATGAAATTTTGGTTCATGCATGGATCAACCATAAATATAAGTGAAATAAACCAGACACTAAATGGCAAATCTTGTATGATTTCATTGACATGCAGTACTTAGGATACGCCATTAGTAGAGACAAAAAGCAGGACATACAGTAGTGAAACCATTTGGTTTCTGTTTTTTTCTTTTTGACTTGTTTCTGCTAATATGAATTCTAAGTCCACCCATGTTATCATAAAATCATCTAATTTGTCATTTTTAATTGATGAGTAATATTCCATTGTGTATATATACCACATTTTTTTTTTCATCCAGTCGGGGGGGGGCACCCCAGAGATCACAGAGATGTGAAATTCATATATAAATAAAGTATTTAAAAATAAAAAAAAAAGCAGGACACTATCAGGAGCTGGGGAGGGAGGAATAGGGAACAATTTTTACATGGATACAAAGTTTCTGATTGGGATGATGAACAAATTCTGGAAATGGTTGTGATGATTATACAAGAACAGAAAAGAAAGGGTCAAAAAACTATTAGAACAAATAGAAAACTAGCAAGATGGTGGATTTACAGTAGTACTGAAGATCATATTAAAGAGTAAATATTGTAATTAAAGGCAGGAATTGTTGGACTACATAAAAAAGTAAGTCCCTATGATATGCCAGCTATACTACGTTAACTTTAAACGTAAAGGTGAATTGAAATGGAGAAAAAGCAAAAGAATGGAAAAAAATATGCATAAGCTAAAGAAGTTGAAATGGTTGTAAAGTGTACCTCAGAAAAAGGGATTATTACCAGATATCAAAAGGAACATTACCTGTTGGAGGAGGGATTGGTTAATCAGAAAGATATAATCCCAACTGTATATGCCTCACTTAGGGGATTTTAAAATGCTTAAAGTAAAAACTGACACAACTGAAACAAGAAATTGAGAAGTTAAGACTTGGTGATTTCAGTACTCCTATTTTTACTAATATAATAGGGCAAATAAAAAGTCATGAGAATAAAAAGATTTGAATAACAGTATTGACAATCATATAATATACTGTCAATCAATAATATATTGACATTATCATGACAAAAAAAAACTATTGACAAACTGTCCTGACAGGTATACAACAGCTAGAGATTTCAACACTCCTCAGCAACTGAAAAAGAAAACACATCACACCAAGTTTGTGAGATGCAGCTGTAACAGTAGTTAAAGAAAAATGAGTAACATCACTTGATTGCACATAAAAAAAGAAAAACCTCAAACCAATGGTCTGTGCTTCAGAATTGAAAATAAAGGGTATATTGAAAGGAAACAACTAGAAGAAAAAATTGTAAAGAAAATGAAAACCAAGAAAATGAATAAAAAGCTAGTTTTTTAAAAAAAATAATAAAATTGATAAACCTCTAGCTCTTATATTTTTTAAACTTTTCTGTGAAGGGCCAGATAATAAACATTAACAATCTACTTAACGTGCAAATACTAAATTCTGCCGTCTAAGCATGAAAGCAGATATAGACAGTATGTCATCAAAGGAGTGTGGCTGTGTTCTAATATATTTTACTTACAAAAACAAGGAGCAAGACAGATTTCGTATTATAGCTAAAATGTGCCCACCTTTACTCTAGCTGACTGATGGGGTGGGAGAGAGGGAAAAGACACATCTCCAAAACCACAAAGAGAAGGCATCACTATTGACTGCACAGATTCTGATCATCCAGGGGCAACACATCCTCCCCAAGTCCTGTCCACAGAGCAGGAGATGCAGGAACATGTGCTATCATGAGGACATTTTTTGAGGAACTACTTTATGCAATCATGCAAAGCAAAGATCCTTGCCCTCATGGGACTTATTTTCTATTCAGGGAGACTGAGAATCAGTAACGTACACTATATACTTCTAAATTATATTGTATGTTAGAAGCTGATAAGAACTGTGTGCAGAAGGTAGGACAGGGAAGGGGGTGCTGGGAGTTTGAGATGGTGTGAGTTCCGGAAGAGCTCACTGAGGAAGTAGCAATTGAGCAAAGATCTGAAGGTGGGGATGGAGCAATGTTCCAGGAGGCCTGTACAGTCTGAGCTGAGGCCCTGAGAAAGAGTAATCCTTGCCTTGTCTGAGTAACAGCAAAGGCCAGAGCAGTAAGTGTGAACACAGGGGAGAGAGGTGGAGAGACATGTGCAGAACAGGGTTGAAAGACCAGCAGGATGGGTTGCCAATACAGGAGGGATGAGCCATGAATAAAAGGAAAACGATCAAAAAATTATAAGCAGAACACAGTGGGATCAATGTAGGCAATGAGCCCTTGAATCCTGGTATCAAGGAGAAGCCAGCATTTTCTACTTGTGAGAAAAAGGACCTGCATTTCAGGGGCTGAGGACACCTACCCGGCCATTCTCTATCTCCCGACAAGCCATCAGGATCACCTGGATAAGAGGGGCAAGGGGATAAAGAGGTGATTTGGATTAAGGGATGGGAGAAATAGGATCAAGGGAGGACTCAGAACACTGGCCCTACCGCACCCTTCCCCAAAGCTGACCTTGACCCCAAATTCCCAGACCAGACGCCAGAAGTCCAACAAGGTGTGAGGTAGGGGTCCTTGTGTGGCAATGTAGGCCTGGCTGCCATCTACGCCCTGGTAAAAGTTAAGTTTACCACCAAGATCACAGTGTCACCCCCACCACTTTCCCCCTTCCTTGATTCCCAGCCTGACCCGGATGAAGCTGCCATTGATGTAATCACCGTGTCCCTCCTCCTGCAGCAGAGTGAGGATCACTCGCGTCTGATCATCTGCCAGTGGAAGAAGAAAGAAACATGGTTTTGGGGGCATGGGGATGCCCAAATCCTGACAGCTTCTTGACCGCAAACCAGCAGGAGGAAGCAGGACTCACCAAGGTGTGCCCATGGGCTGCTGTGTGGGGTTGGAGGTAGTGGAATAAAACCACAGCAAGGCTCTGGGAGGAGGGGCTAGAGGACAGTCATGAGTGTTTATGCTAATACCTGGACGGAGATGCAGCTGGGGCCAAAAGCCTGGTCACCCCTGTCTCAACTTACAAGGAACCACATCTTTGTAGCGGTTTTTCTTTACATTTTCTGGCTGGCAGCCAGCCTCTGTGGGGTATATCTTGTCAGTCTTCCAGGAGGTTGAGCGGGCCCGGATATCCTAGTAGGTGGTATGGTGAGTGAACAGAGGAGGAGGAAAAAAGAAGAGAATAGCCATATCAGAGGCCCTGAACACTGAGCGATACCTAGAGTTGCAAGGAACTTGGCCTTGAAGAGGTGAAAGCACCTCCCAAATTTTACAGGACCTAGATGATCAAAAAGATACAATGAAAAACTCTGAGCCAGACTCAGTGCTAAGGAATCATCATAAGCCTCCCTACCCTCCACCCACGCCATCCACCGAAGTAGGTAGTAATATATCAGGTCCCCATTTTGCAGTCAGAAATTGAAAAGTACGGTACAACATGGCAGAAGACTTAACCAGCATTCCCACCCAGGTACAGAGGGGGCTCACCTCGATCAGCATAAACCTGTTACCCTTTCTCAATCCCTATTATACTGTAGTCTAAATAACTGCAATGCAATATATTATGTATTTAAAATGATATAGAAGTATTTAACAATGTACAATGTACATGTATTGAAAGGTATAATGTAGCAAGAGACTATAGATACTTTAATAATAGATGATAACATCAAACAAGTCACTGTCAGATTCATCTGCAGATTAAGTAAGTGACCATTTGGTCATTAACCTCTAGTGAAGTACATACCAGGTCTGATATTTCTACTACACAGATGTAGAAAGCCAGGCCAAGAGTGGGGGGGTGATAAGTACCTAAGGCTGGTTTCTGAAGCTGGTATTAAGTTGGTATTACGCACCATCCAGCCACCAGCACAAGGGGTCCTCTGCGGGTTCCCCATCTCAAGCTAGACCCCCATCTGGATAGGCATGATCTCATAGACCACCTGGATTACATGTCTATATTTTTTACATACCTTCACATTGTGCAAGTACTATAATTTGCATTTACCGGACATTTCTTAAGCTACAATATCCACTTTTATATTTGTGTAAATTAGACTTACACATTTATCTTAGATATTTTAAAATTAGGAACTTAATGAATAAATATTTTATAAATTATAATTTTATATGCTTCATTTGTTGTTTTGTGAAGGTGTTTATTGTATAAATTATAACTTATAGCCATATTTATTCTTATATATTCATATTCACTACTTTGTTAATAAAATTAATTTATAAATTTCATATTTTGCTCTATTTACTAGCTAGTCATTTATTATATAACATATGCATATACTTGTTTTATACATTCATTATAGATCAATATTTCTAAATTTAACATCAGTCACCACGTATTAATATATTTGCATGTTTCTATATATGCTACCTAAGCTATTATATTTAAAACATCTCATTAGCTGTAGTAAATGGTGCCTAACACGCTGCACTAGCATCCCTTTACACTAAGTTTGCACTACCCCAAGGGAATGTTCCCAGTCCTCAGAGCTAAGGAAAAAGGCGCCTACGAAGCAAGCGCTCAAGACGCGCGCTAAGTGTTTTTCCACCCAAGTTGGTCATTCAACCCTCATGCCAGCTTAGTTTCATAAATTCGCCTTTCACCAGAGGAGCAGCACTTTTTTTTTTTTTTTTTTTTTGAGACTAGATCTCGCTATTTTTGCCCGTGGAACCGCAGGCTCACGTTGCCTGGGATACCACGGACTCAAGCAATCTCCAGCCTCAGCTTCCCAGGTAGCTGGGATTACAGGCGCGTGCCACCACGTCCAGCTATTTTTTGGGACTAGGTCTCGCTACGTTGCCCCGAGCGGGGCTCGAACCGCGATCCTGGTTGCCGCCGCGGCGTCCTAGACTGCCGCTTACAGGCATGCACCACCGTGTCCGGCCAGGAGCAGCACCTTTTGTGGCCGACGTCCACCGTGCTCCCAGCATGACCTCTGGGATTCCCCTCCCGGCCGCTCCCTCTCCAGTGCGCAGCTTTGACCTTCGGGTCACCAGGGGAGGCCCGCCCCCCCCCCCCCCCCCCCGCCACTGGTTGGTTCCCGGAGCGCGACCCCGAGC
>PVHY01014854.1:0-27120 GCA_004024945.1 Uropsilus gracilis | reverse complement strand
GAGCCACCCCGGACGCCGGGAACCCGAGGGCCAGAGCGACCAAGCGCACCGGGACAAGCCGGGCCGTCGGGCCAGAACAGGGGCGCCCGCCGCGTCCCCCAGCTGCACTCACGCTGAACTCGCCGGCGAGGACCGCCCCCTCCCGACCTCCCCGCGCCTCCAGCTGCTCCAGGAAGCTCCGCGCCGTTTCCCAGCTCCGGCTCATGGTGCGGTCACCCGCCTGGGAGGTCCGGCACGGACGCCAGGTCGGGCTACGCCGCGCTCCAGCCTCTGCCCGGGCGGCCCCGCCTCACGTCGCACCGGCCAATGGGCACGCGCAGCGGCAGGCGGGCCGCGCCTCTCGACCGACGCCCGAGACCGAGGGGGCCGTCCCGTGCGCGCTCGGACCCTGAACGCGGCCGGGACCTTCCCTCCAGCCGGCAGCAGCTAGGTGAGCGCCGCGCCCCCACGTCCCAGTTAATGGTCACCGCGCCGGCCGATTGAGTCCGTCCCATCCCACTTGAGCTCGCGATGCGCGCCAGGGCCAGCCTGCAGGTGTCTCGGCATGCATTCCGACCCCCTCTCCTAGGTCCGTCGGATTCGAGCTGGAATGAAGCGGCAGCGGTGGAGGGAGGCGGTCTAGGAGATCGAGTCTTGGGAACCTCGGGTGAAGAGCTCGGAATGAGGTAAGTTGGGAAAGGGAACCAAGGAAATGACAACGATCCCGGGAGTCTACCCTCTGGGTGCCATTGTCTCCTGTAGGGTTGTACATTTTAAGAAGGACATGCTAGACGTGAGAATGAATTTAATTAGAATTTCTTTTAAAAAAGATACTAGGGAGGAGAAAGAAGGGAAACAGTTTTTTCCTCTGTAATGTAAGATAATTTACAAGCTGGTTCCCGGAAGGGTGGGAAAAAGAAATAAGGGGATATAAGGAGAGCTGGTACAGAGAAAGGGTTCAGCCACTTTTGGGAGCAACCAATTTTGGAGTTAGCATTTTGGGGAGACAATGTAAGTCAAGACCGCTGTAGCCAAGGCAGGTAGCCCGGCCATAGGTCCAAGTCTGTGGAAAGGCCATGAGGAGACTTGAATGTTATTGGTTCCTGTTCTTTGGAGTTTCTTTCTACCACTTAAAAGTGAAGAGGACACAGCAAGGAGGAGACAGTAGCATCTTCATCCACCTACTTGAATGGAACACCCCAAGGAGAGGAAGTTTTGTTTGGAGCACGCTCTGATGAACTCTGACTGACTGGACAGTAAGATGATCAGGACTAAGAGACAGGTTTTGGACTATGTTGAAATAATTGTTTTTTTTCTTACATATTTCTTTTTGTAGTAATTAGGAAATCACTTTGTTAGAAATAGTTTTTAAGAATCCGTTCAGGCTTTGAAAATAATGGTAACGGGGCTAAGGGTAACAAGAACCCACAAGTTTAAATGTCTTCAGGCTGCAGTTGTAAAAGTTACTTTTGAGGCCAAGGGGCTTGAGTTCAAAATGCAGTTTTTTTTCCTCTGCAGTCTCTGAGGCAGAAGCTGAGAAGTGGCAGCTAGAATCTGCATAACAAAGGTGAATGGTCTATGAAGGCATTCACCTGCAGTAGGTTTAGGATTTGAAATCTGCCTGGGAGAAGCAGGCAATGATTTGAGTTATAAAGTTAAAGTGTCTTTCCTCTTTCCTCACCCGATTTCAACAACAGTGCATCTGTGTGATGAAAAAGGTTGAATGGAAGAGGATGCCTCTGTGTGTATTTCCAAGGGTTCCTTCTTATTCTTGCTCAAGCAAGCTGCAACTGGAGACAGGATCCCATCCTTATTTGAGGATCTCAACTTGCATAAACCCTCTGTGAAACTGATAACTGAAGGAACAGCACTTTTAAAGAGCTTTTTTGTTCCCACAGCTTCATCTTCAGAGAAGTACAGAAAAAAATCAGGGAATTGCTGCCCTGCTTCTCGGGTCACCTTGGGGAAGCTGGTGGGCTAGCCCACCTCTGACCTGGGGTATGTAAGAAGTTTGGGGGAGTTCCGTTGAAGGGGGCTTCTGTGAAGTTCAGTTTGAGGTCTTTGAGATGACCAATGAGTGAGGTATTCTTTGAAGTCACTGAGGGGCCATTGCTTCAGGTTGTGGATTAATTTCTTAAGTGGAAATCAGTATAGGTTGGGGAAGGACAAACTTCTAAAAGGGCTTTGAGCTTGTCTCTGTCCCCGCTACTCTGTCCAGGGAGCATGAAAGCAGCCATAACAGTGTCTGAAGGGATGAGTATGACTAAATAAAACCGTAACTTATTAATGCTGAAATTTTAATTTCATGTAGTTTTCAATGTCTTACAAAATATGTCACTGGCTTAAGTAATTGAGAGGTCAAAGTGGGTCAGTGGGGATTAAAATGACTGAGGAATTTTCATTTTTTGAAGTTTAGAGAGGGTCGTGGATTGTTTATCTTTCAGATTTCAAAGATGGTCAGTTGTGATCACTGAGATTGTTTATTGGGTGTCACTGGGAGTTCCTGGAAGTTAATAGAGGACTGTTAGTGTATGGGTTTTTTTATTTTTTTTTATTTTTGCCCGTGGAACCAGAGGCTCACATTGCCCCTTGCCCGTGGTCATGTACTCAAGTAATCCCCAGCCTCAGCTTCCCAGGTAGCTGGGATTAGAGGTGCACGCCACCACACCCAGCTATTTTTTTGGGGATTAGGTCTTACTGTATTGCTGGGGAGGGGGGGGCTCAAACTGTGATTATTTATTAGTGCATGTTAATGGCAGTCCCTGGAAGGTTAATGGCAATAGAAGTAACTGAGGGACTGCTGGGTTTGGGAGTTTAAGCAATTGCAGGATCACGAGTCAGTGAAGGTCGCTGGGTGGGAGGTAAGTATTATGACCTCTGAGAAAAAAGTGGTTGTGGAGCAGCCATGAAGACTCCAGTTCCTGAGTACTCATGGATACTAGTGGTAGTCATTCAGGACTGAGTGAAACAGGAGAGAGTGACTGTGTCTTGAAAGGTGTTTGTGAACCCTGGTGGATGTCATTAGAGGTTACCAGAAATTGTTATTTGGGAAGCAGAGGCAGCAAGGAGGGTTGGTGGGCCATCCATATCATGTGATACCTGGAAAGCAGGGCAACTGACTCAGGAACAAGTCCTGGAGAACTGGAGATCTTATCAGGGCTCTAGGTCTGTCTGACTTACATGGGTGTGTATCTATGTCCATCTGACTTGAGAAACTATTCCCCTAGCAGACTTGGGGCTTGGGGTAATCTATCTTGCTCAGAGTCTGACTTTGTTCTTGTAGGTTGAAACTTAAAGGGGGTAAAGGTAGGACGACTGACTATCATTGATGCAGTTTTTTTTAGTTAGCTTGGGTCACTTTCCAGTTGACTGCAGGTGCCACAGGTCTTTCTGGAGTCTGTGTCCCTGGGACTGTGTACATCTTTAACTTTACATCTAAGTAGGGATCTATGTATCTATTTTGGTGACATTTTTCTGCCAAGGCTATAGTCCACTTATGCTTCTAACTGGGTTGGGTATCTTTCTAGCTGCAATGCTCACCCCATTACCCTCTTGTTTAACCTGACCTTCTGACATGTAACATTTCTCCACATTTTTCCCAGCCAGACTCTTATGGCTTACCTTCTTGCTTACTCAGGCTGGGTGTGAAGAATGGGAAGACCAAGACCTCCTTCAACAGCCTTGGCCTACTCTACCTGTCCCTCTTCCCATACTAAAAGCTGTGTTCTGGAATAGGGCTCACTGCTGCTTGTTCACCCTACTGGTAGCAGATGCCCTGCTGGCTGGCACTGCCTTCCAAAGATCCGAGAAGCCCTAGCACCACATGCTTGCCTGTTTGGAGTGCTAACCACTCTATAGAGCTGACTGGACAGAACGCTGAAGCGTGGCTTGGGACATACTTGCAGTTCTGTAACGGACGCTGTCTGGGCTGGTGTGACAAAGGAAAATCTTAATTTTACAGTGCAGAAACCCTGCAGACATCACTTTAACCCCGGAAGCTTGTGGGGAGATATTTTGAGAAAGCTGATGTCCCCATTGTGTTTTCTGACCATCTTTCTGGTTTAAAAAGAAAAAAAAAATATATATATATATACGTATATATATATGTGTGTGTATATATATGTAAATATATAAATAAAAGTATATATAAATATATATATATAAGTAAAAGCAGAAATGTAAAAAACTCCATTACTCCATTTGTAAGAACCTGTTCGGGGGGGGTGGAAGGGATGATATACTTACCTATCTATCTCCACAAGCCTGACATTAGGTGAACAGGAAAAATGCCACCCTCTCCAATTAGTGACAGCTAATGTCCATCAGTGCCAACTTAACTGCCTTAAGGAGGGTCTCTGTTGGTCTCTCTTCAGAGATTGTAGGTCTCTGTCCTGCACTGACATCTTAGGTGCAAGCCCCTTCTTAAGGGCCTTGGACTTGGGGGTCCCTGCTTTCCCCTAACCCCCTTACTGGGTCACTTCTGTTCCTAGAACCATTACAAGCACCCTCTATCTCAGGGACTTTTCAGGGTCCATGTAGGACCTGCTCCTGAGCCTTCATGCCATCATGTAGTAGACACCTAACCCAGCCAGGGTACAAGCTGGGGTCCACCCTACTCTTTCCCTCTATGCCTGATTTGTTTCTTCACAGATCTGTCCCAACCCAGCATGATGCATTTCTTATTGTCATCACTACCCTCTAGGTCAACCTGTGTGCATTCCATAGGGTCTTAACATCCATCTACTCTGGGTAAAAACAAGGCCCTGTGTACATACTAGGAAAGTGGGCAAAGGAGGGCAAAAGGAATGAGTATAAAAAGCCAGGGGCGACTCCAACTTCTCCCGGGCAGCACCAGCGCTTCCTATGTGACCTGACATCTAGGAGAGTATGCAGATGATCCCTTAGGTGTCACCATGTCCCCAGTAACAACTATGTGTGCAGTCACACATGGGGCAGGCAGACGCCTCCTGCAGCCCTGCATGTATCCAGTAATCTTGGAGCACACCCACTGCCTTGCTCATTGTGCCCATGCCCACCTCTGTTGGGCTCCCCACCAATGGAAACCCCATGGACAGATGTTATCCTTTCCCATGCAGCCTGCTGTGACCACTCAGAGGCAAATGGTGGTGTGATAGATTTTATTCTGGCCCCTCTCCACCTGGGTCCAGGTCCATGTCCTGACAGTGAGCAGGCTCACTCAGAACTTAGAAAGACCCTCTTGCGTGCAGTGTTGGTGTAGGGGTGCCAGCGCCACTCCACGTCTGCGGTGGCCTCCTGTTCCAGTGTGCCCAGACGGATCATGTACACTGAGGGGAGAGGGAGGGTGAGCGGAATGCTGTGACCTGCACAGCCCACATACTCCTACCCCCCAAATGTGGTATACCTCAAACTCACATTTTAGTTCAAAGCGAGGTCCAACCTCAGTCAGCTCTATGTTGTGGTGGCTGGTCTTTTTATACACATGGTGCCTGGGGCAAGGGGAGGCAGGGAGGAAGCAGCTGTGGGTCAACAACAATAGAAGGACACAAAGATCAGGACACCAACCCAGGGCCCAGCCCACAGACCCACCGAAAGGAGATATAGTCATCCTGGTTTGCGAAGGTGATGACCCGGTGGCTGTCATCCTTGGGTACTGGGAACAGGTAACGGAGTATATCAGAGACCTAGGGCAGAGGGAAGAGACATGTTAATGCCTGGTCCAGTATACCCCCTGCCTCAGCCCTGGTTCTCACTCTGAGATCCCCAGACTTACCCTCTTGCCAAGGCGGGAGGAGAAGCCATGCATGATGAGGTGGGGCTTTGCCTCCGAAACGGTGCCCAGGTCAGGAATGTCATGACGCATAACAACATTGCACAGAGTGAAGTAGGCGGTGGGGCCAAAAGGCAGGTGGCTGACAATGAATCCCACTGGCAGGGCCAGGCAGGCAGTCAAGAGACCATGTCTGCTCTCAGACAGCCACCCTGGCAGACATCTTGCCCCCTCCCATCAGCCTTACCAGGTGTGCCTCTATGCTCATGGACAATCAGCAGGTCAGTAACCCCATTGGCTTTGCAGGCTCGTACCAGTGCCCCCACCTCATGCCGGCCGCGGTTCATGCGCTGAGCACCTGGGAACACCAACTTCAGCTCCTGCACAGGAACATACTCTGGTCAGGACTGGGGTCAATGTCAGGGAAAGAGGCTTGGTGCCCAAGTCTCTCCCAATCACCAAGTGTCCCCAAAACCTTGTACCTTTGCAAACATCTTGAGGCGGGAACTGGGGTCTCGGGAGGTAGTGATCATGACTTTGGGATCCTCAACACCTGCCCATCGATACTCATCATCTATGTGGCTGGTAATACCTGGGAACAAGAACATGATACTGTCTTTGGAAGTGAAATGTTAACTTAGGGTTGCCAAATCTGTCTAGAATGGCACTGCCTGACAACTTTAAGGATGGCAATGTTTCATCCCCGTACTGGAAAAGAGTGGCACCCACCTCACTGGCCATAACTATAAATGTGACAAGAAAACAGAAGTTATAGGTTTGAATTAATATTAGTTCATTTAAGTTGTATTAATTTATAGGGCCAGTGGCTACCAGAACACCTTGACAATGGAAATCTTGATTGTTAATAAGGCCAAAGGCAACAAACTCATTTTGCTCAGAAGAAACATTCCTAAGACTTGAGTACTCTGAGGTTTACTTAATGAGTGAAATATGGGGGAGGAGGCTAGTCAACAAAGCAGAGAGTAAGTGGGTGCAGTTGTATGCATCATATAAATGGGACCATAGCACTTGGAGCATTCCCCTGAGGTGCCATCTGTGCAGAGCCACAAGGGCACATGGGGATGGTTCCTGGAACAGAAACTACACTTTTTCTAGGCATTAGAGAAAGGATGTGGAGGCCAGTGGGCTGGAGTTCAGAGAGGGGAGCTGGCACATGTCAGGGAAAGTCACCTTCACCGCCGGCATCATCAAATTCCAGGGACCCCTGCAAGGCTAGAGCCTCCCGTCGTAACTCGGTGGGGATCAGGCGGTTCTCTGCAGGGAAGACAAAGGGCTGAGTATGACACATGCAACCTAATACAACATTGTTTACCAACCTGTACAGGCTGCTGGAAAAGTACCTTTCTGAACAGAAAGTAAGTGATGGGGGGGCGGGGAGAATGGATGATAATTTATTTTTTGTCTATATGCCAAACTGTTAATAGTGGTTATATGAGACTTCATCTTCTATGGTTCCTGAGTCTTGTGGCATTAGGACTTCCTAAAGCATTTAATCACAAATAGGCTGCTTCTCTAAGTTAGAAAAAGAAATTAATCTCTAATAGAATACAGACTGCTCTTTCTGTATGAAGGTAGATCGGAAAACTTCATTCTCACAACAACAAAACTGCTAATCATGATGCTATGGGACAGAGGTTTCCTCTGAATTAAAGTTGGACCTGGCAGAGGGGAGGGGCTGTAGCATGGTCACGTTAGAGTACAGAACTAAATACGCACATACCTGTGGGCCCAGCACTTTTTTCCAACATGCCTTGGAGGAACCCTTGCATATGGGCAATGTTCCTGGCAGTACTTGACACCTCCATAGACCCAAAATTTAGTCATTTCCCAGAGACAAAGGAAAGGTGCTGACAATTCCTCTGGGATGTAGTAACACACCATAATTATAAAAGGAGGTTTACTCTTATCTCTGTTCACGTGTATTTATCTACAAATGTTGCACAAAAGTGCAACACACAGGAAAGTTCTTGAAATGTAAAGAAAAAGAGACAAAAGGAAAGCCTTTTCTGACCCTTACAGTTTCCCTCCTCATGATATATGACACAAAAACATCTATGAGGTGATGGAGCAGAAGAACAGAAAAGGGTTGAGATCTGAGACTTCTAAATGCCAATTAAAATGAGTCTCTTAATTTGTTTAATGTTCTAAATTTGTAGTTCTTAAATTCGAAGCACAAGAAGGTTTTAGGTGTTCAAAAGAGCCCCACAGTAATCACTATAGTTTTTCATCTTTGGTGTTACTGGCCCAACAAGATAAGAATTTATAAAAGGGAAATTTTTTTTGTATATAAAACCAGCTGGTGTCTGGAAAATAAAATCCATTTGAGAAGTACACAAAAATATGAATACTCATCAATGAGGGAAACCCCTCCCACAGAAAACTACTACCCATACTCACTATAACCAGAGAATCAGAGAATACCTGCTCCTGCCACAAGCCAGTCTAGGGGTGACCATCACTAATTCCAAATAAAGGATGGCCTCAACTAAAAGGGTCTGGAGAGGATTCAGTGGAAGGAGACAATGGTTCATGGAAGTAGTAAAAAACAAAAGGTTCATCTGGGGTGCCCAGCATGATTCCAGGGGATACCAAGTCTTCAAAAGTGAGATGACTTCAGATCCCACTTCTAATACCATATATGTCAACCTCCAAAAAGAGGCAATTAAGTATTACTTGGGATTAACAAACTGCAATTCAGGGTATACAGTGTCAGATAGAAATCTACAATATGATCGAGAAGGGGTAAAAGTTGGAGGGTTTATGGGAAGAAAAAATAAAGATGAGGTTAAAGAGTTTATGTGTAAACAAACTTTAAGCTTTTCTTGGTTATAAACAATTGATTACTAATTCTATCATTTGGCAAAAGTTCACTATGTGACTCAGTACTAACAATAAACTTTTTCACCATGACAACTGTCATCCCATTTTATACAGTGGCTCCACTTATATCTGTTTTCACATTTATCAATTTGTATAGGTAGTTATTGGAACAAATTTAAAATCTCGGTTACTTAGTAAAGAGACAAAAACCAGGAATTAGTAGTCTGGCCTTTCAGCATCTGCAGGTAAATGAGGAAGAAAGATCAATGTGGTCTTATAATCAAGGGGATTATCTGACAAATGAAAACTTAGGAAAATACGATAAAGTTAGAGTCTTAGTTTACAATGCAAGTAAATTTAAATTCTACACGGATTAACAGTTTAAAAATGCATGGGAATTGTAATAGTGCCAAAGTTTCTGAAAATCGTAGCCAGAAGAAAACCCAATAGGGAGGATTCTATAGGATAATGTGAAACATTTATGTTTTTATTGGGAAAACAGGAAGAACTAGACGCACTGTAAATAAAGCAGGCAAGCTATAAAGTCTGCACATCCTGCATAAATAACAAGTAATTCATAGCATCATATTAAAGGGTCACTGACAAGCCAACAGCTAGATGCAACAAGAAACTACCAGTAAATACTTGATATGATGCTTTACCGCACCAACACAAAGACTGAAGTGTTTGAAACTATCTGGTTTCCAGCAGCCTCCCCTCGTAAGATTTTAAAATGCGAACGCAAGACCTTTGTAACGCCGAGGTCGGAGTGGTGAGGAACCAGACTTACCTTCAAGGGCGCGTCTAACCTTCTCTTTTTTCTCTTGAGCGGTTCGCTGCGCTTCCTCCCGGGCTTTGCGGTACAGGTACTCGCGGCGAAGGCGGGCCTCGCGGCGTAGCTAAAAATAGTGGGTCCAGAGTCAGTCCCTCTCTCGGCACCCACGCCCTGGACAGGCATCTGGACCGTCCCTGGATCTTGGTCCATATTCCCAGCCTTCCGTGAGCCCCAAACTTTCAAAACAGGATCTCAAAACACCCCTCCTACCATCCTGGAAACCGCTTCCACGTGCGTCCGGAAGGATCTTTGGGCAGAGTTAGCGCAATGCAGCCCTCGCTTCCGCCCTCAACAATAAAGGCTGCTGGAGGCTTCATTGTACTCTACTACAGTTACGGTTGCCCAAAGTTAAGATGGCGGACAGTAGGTGGCGCGTGCAAGGCGATTGGCCACTCCAGAAGCGCATGCTCACTGCAGCGACCAAAAGGCTGATTCAAGATGTCCGTTAACTTTGGACATTTCCAGCTGTCGCCTCAAGATGCCCAACTTCAACAACATGAACCGTTTAAATCGTGTAAAAGTTGCGTAGCGAATGACCCAAGAGTCGCCTACAGGCACCTTTTAAGTTTGAAGCCGCTCCATTAAAATCATTACCTTACAACGACGCCTCTTTCCGTTACCATAGCGACAGCCCCACTTTAAAAAACGAGGCCGCTTCCAGAAGCTACTAGGAACCAACCACAACTTTTTCCAAGTCCAGCTAGATGATCCACTTGGGTGCTCATTGGCGAAGTCGACTTTGAGCGCACTGAACCTTTAGCCCGGCGATTCATCTTCCCAGACACCGGGAGGGCACGCCCGCGCGGTGGGCTGCCAGCGCCTATTGGCTGTCACGCAGCCAACGACGGGTGGCGATTGGACGACCTGAGACTAGGCCAACAGCAGCTAGCGTGGTGGGACCATGGCGGCGTCCAGCCTACGGGCGGAGCTGGACTCCGTGCTCCTGCAGCTGCTTGAGGACCTGGAGGAACTGGAGGCGAAGCGCGTGGCGCTGAACTCTCGGGTGGAGGAGGTGGGAGCACTGGGTGAGAGGGGGGTAGGGCACGCGGAGGTACGCTGAGTTTCATTGTTCTCCTTTCTCTCAAGGGTTGGTTCTCGCTCTCCAAATCTCGCTACGCCATGGGTGTCAAGGCGGTAGGGCCCCTGCAGTATGCCTCCCGCATGGATCCCCAGGTCTGCGTCTCCACCTGGTGAGGAACCTGACGTGCTGGGGCGGGCAGTGTGAGGGCAAATAGGGTCAGGCTGGGGACGCAAAAGGCCCATCATCTTTTCTTCAGCGAGACCCAGGATAAGCTGCTGAAGTTCTGGGTTGTGAAGGCCGGCGCGCCGACTCCCGAGGAGGTGGGGCCTAGTGAGTCAGGTAGGTACCGCTTCCGGTCTTGGGGCTTCCTCCGACGATAAGGCAAAAATTGTGCGAGAAAATGGAGATGATTTTATTAAGACTTGTTGCGGTGGGGCGTCCTACATCCGAAGATCGGGGTGTCTCAGCAACTTTGACATTTATAGGGATAAAGAGACATAGTATAGGCTAGGGCCTTTACTTAGGGTTATTTTGCTATTAGGAGAAGGCTCAGTCAGATGAACATAAAATGTTTATCTTTGTGTCTAGTTAGTTTCAGGGGGACAAAGCTCAGTTAACCACTAATGAGACAAGAGTCAGGAGTTGGAGAGTCTGCCTGGCCCTTCAGTATGTTCAGGCAAAATGGGGAAAAGAGGTCAGTGTGTAGCTTTGTCTCATGCAAACAAGGGACCATCTCATGAGACCATGAGAGTAGACACTCACATTTGAATCACAAGGGTATGGGTAGTGTTTTGTGGTAAATTGTTTATGGAACATAAAAGTTGGGGGATGGGATTTTCCAACCATTAGTATTTTCCTTGATCATGAGCTCAGAACAAGTTCACCAAAGACTCTGAGAATCCAAGGGCCAAGTAGTGAGACCTCCACCTTCCAGTCTTTTTTATTCCAGCTTTGCGCAGGCGCAAGGGTCTTACCAAGACTCGGGAGCCGGAGACCTCCCCTGCCCCTCAGGACCCTCTGAACTGGTTTGGAATCCTGGTTCCCCACAGCCTGCGGCAGGCCCAAGCCAGCTTTCAGGAGGGTGAGTAGACCCAGTCAATCATTGTAGTCCTGGGTCTAAATCAGATCTGTTTACAGGGAGCACTTGAACACTAATGCTCCATTGCAGACTTCTGTAGCACATCTCCTCTATTTTCAAAGAATATATATTGACTTTGCTGTGTTTTAGGCTCATGCCAGGTACTGGAGTTACAGCAGGAAGCAGAAGAACAAACATCCTGCATGAGCATTTATTCTTTTGAGGGAAGAAAGAAACATGTAAATAAAAGAGCAGGCTTAATACCAGATAATAAGCACTATGAAAAAATAAGAGAGTATGGTGGATGGAGTTAGGACAGGGAATAAGCTGATCAAGTTGTTGAATGAAAGGTGATCTCAAAAGCCTCATGAAGTAATGAAGGAAAGAGCTTTATTGGGGGCAGAGGTCAGGGCAAAACCCTAAAGCCCTGAAGAGAAATGAGGCCAGAGGGCTAGCATAGAGTTGGTACAGTGAGTGGTGGTTCAAGAATGTTGATTGAGATGATTTGAGGGATGTACCCCCATTGAGCCTTGGGAAGTAATAAGGTACCTCTGAACAGAGGGAAGTGCAGGGTGTCAGAAATCCTTAGGTTATAGAATGGGGACAAGTGAGAGCAGAAGGAAGCAGGTGCTGGGAGCAGCCAGACGTGAAATGTAGGTGGAGGGAAGGTATAACTGGTGGGAAACCATGTTTTGAGAATAGAAGCTCCAGCGTTTGCTGACATCAACTCAGGAGTTAGAGAAGAAGTGGGATGAAGTATGAGCTCTCAGTCTCCAACTGGAACACCAAGGAGGATAGAGTTGCTCTTGCTTAATGGGAGGACAGCAAAATCTTAGTGCAGGAGGTGAATCAGGAGTTAGATATAGGCAAGTTCCTCTTGCTGGGAAAAGTAGAAATTCTTAGCAGATGGTTGAATATATGCTTGCAGAATTTAGGAGAGGCCTGGGGTGGACAGAACAATTTGGGAGCTCACTGCATGACAATTTAGTACTCAAGTTGCTGGCACAAACATAGTACTAAAACTGAGATGGGAGAAAATCAGCAGGGGATTGAGCATCTGGACAGGAGGTGCAGAGAAGGGGGAATGCATGCAAGGAGACTGAGAAGCACCAGTAAAGTCAGAGCAATACTCAGAGGGCAAGGTGGCCTAGAAACCAGGAGGAAAAAGTGTTTCCTGGAGGAAAGTGATCAGATATGTGACCAGCTCGTTTTAGACAGGTAGGGCAAAGATTGGCTTGGACAGAGGGAAGGGTCTAAAGAACTTGACTGTAGCTTTTCCAGGAGAAAGCCACCAGAAGTAGATCCAGGTATAGACCCAACCTGGGGCAAAGAAAACTAGTGAAAGGAGAGAGGATGGGAGCAATGACAGACTGTAATAATGGAGGAGAAAAGAAAGGAAATGAGACTTCCACACAATGTTGTAATCTGTGAATTTTCAGTTCCTGCTAGATGATCTAATGGTACCAAGGAAATAATAGGGAAGTGACAGTGAGCTGAAGGTTGAAGGTATGATTCTAGTGGGAATCTGGAGAAACTAATGCAAGGCTTTACCCATAATGTTTGCAAAATAGTTTGGAGAGCAGAGACCTGGAGCCTTTCTAGTTCCTGGGGATGTCCTGAGTCACTTGTTGCACATGTGCCATAATGATATTCTCTCCTCTTCCCCTAGGCTTGCAGCTGGCTGCAGATATAGCTAGCCTTCAGATCCGCATCGACTGGGGTCAAAGCCAACTCCAGGGACTCAAGGAGAAATTAAAGCAGGTTGAGTCTGAGGCTTCCTGACCTGTGACCTCAGCACCAGGGCAGTGACACAGCTGTTATTCTGCACTATCTCAGACCTCTTTCTTCAGCTGCCCAGACCCCACTGCTCCCCTTTCTTAGTTTTTTTCAGGTAGCATGTTTCCAACTTTGTTAGGTGTGAAAGCCTCAAGAGGCAAAAACTTAGTGATGAAAGCCCCTATGCCTATCTAAAAGCAAAGTCTCAATGTCAGGTAGATACTCTAGGTTTATGAGATAAAGTGAGGATTCAAATGTTGGAGCAATCTGACTTTGCTCCAACTTTGTGAGAGCTGTTCATGAAAATAAGTTTGAGTTAAGTTTATATAAGTAGAACACTGAGTCTTTGACTTTTAGAATGTTAATTATTTTTGACTGAAGGGACTTCTAGTTCTAAATTGTCCAGATCTAAAAGTATGTTGATGCAACAGGAAGGTGATGCAACATTTAATCTCTTCCTTTCAAAAAAATACCCTAGTTATTCTAAGCAAAGTGGGAGAAAGATAAATACTGGATACTTTCATTTATATGTGAAATCTAGAGAAATGAAAACAAACTAAGACTGACCTTTGAAAGCAGACTATACATTTGACATCCTTGGAAGAGGTAAGGGGAGGAGAGAATAGAGAACAGGTGGGGAGGTGAGGGAGATGGGAGGAGGTGGAGGTGGTGGGAAAACTGGTGACAGCACCTGAGGGGAGAAATCATATTGCCAAAAAATAAATAAATAAACAGGGACGTTTTAAAAATAAAACAGACTAACAAAAATCCCACTAAAATCCCCTGCTGAGAAACAAAGGCTGGGTGCCCATTTTTAAATCTGTTTCCTTGGTCATCAGCAGGGTAAAAAGACTGGCTTTATCTGTAGACAGCAGATTTCTGCATATCGAAGGAGGCTTGAAGATTGCTTTGCTTTTCATTACAAGAGGGAATGTAAAGGACTGGTGGCAGGTGATAGTTGAAGTACAAGTTTGAATGAGTTAGACTAAGTGTTTATTAGATAAAGAGAAACCAGTGGGAAAGGGATCCTAGCACCTGGCAGAAACAGAACCCCCCAATCCCACCCCAAGGGCATATGTTAATTTCCAGATGGGCAGTGTGGTCTCTTAACCTCTGATAGGCAACTTGCAGGTGAAAAAGGCAAAAATTTAGTAGATTAAATTTAGGAGATTTAGAAGGAAATTCCTATTTGGTTGGCATCTGTGACTTCTCCACAGAGCAGAGCCTAGAAGAGCCAGGCTCTTCCCACAGGTCTTTGGGCCTGCTGCCTCTGCCTACAGCTCTTTCTCTTCCTGAAACTTGTTATTTTTCCACAGAGCAGAGCCTAGAAGAGCCAGGCTCTTCCCACAGGTCTTTGGGCCTGCTGCCTCTGCCTAGAGCTCTTTCTCTTCCTGAAACTTGTTATTTTCTAGGGTTTTTGTTGTTGTTTTGTTTTCACAAAAGGAAGGACAAGAAATATGTGCCTCAGTTTCACTAGAATCCTCATAATTGATGTGGTGCAGAAAAAAACCATGCACATTATGAGATCAGGACAGTATGGTTCCCCATAAATAAAAAGTACAAACACCTAAATAGCTGGACAGCCCTTAGCCGGTTTTAAATCAGAAAGATCTGACCTAGATTTTCAAGAGAACACTAGGAAGCAACCTTTCAGGTTTTACAAAACCTATCTTTTTGTTAACTAGGAACGAGACTAAGCCTCTTAATTTGTTGAAGGGGCAATTGTATTTACTGAGTGGGAACTCTATCCTTGCTTCACTTTTCTACTGTGTTGTTGATATTTTTTAATAATATCTGGGAGCTAATCTGTGTTTGGGTGAAATTAATCCTTTATTTATTTTATAAATCCTTTATTTTCCCTACACTTTTAGTGTCCCTTATGGTGTTTTTTAAAAACTTATTGTAAAAAATAATAATAAATATATCAACTGTAGTAACCATATCTTGTGAATTATTTTTAGTACATTTTCTTAATAGAGTTGAATTTATCAATCAACTATTTTATGATTTCTGGATTGTAATTGATACAATGATAAGGGAATTCCCTGTATTTTCCTCAAGAAATTTTGTGCTTTCAGTTGAGGAATGGGAGGAGTTCTTTTTAGGTGCTGACAAAAGAGTGAATCCTTTGCCCTTCAGTGAAAGAATTAGCCAAAGAATTTAGGGTAGTTGAGCCAGGCAAGGCTTGATCAGAGAAACGCTTGCAGGAACCAGTGTAGGAAAAGAGAATTAGCCTGATTCTCTGAAGGAGTTATAAGATGTTTAAAGGTAGGGCAGAGGACAATAGCATCTTAGTTTGTGCACTGAGTTACAATCAGGTATATGCAGATAGGTTACATTCCAACTATACATGCAGGCTAGTAGCTTTCTCCCTGTAGGAGATTATTAGGACCTGGATTTAACACTTTTTGTCTATTGTGTTACTTCATGGTCATTGTAGTAGACCACAAATTCAAATAGAACTTGAGGTAACATCCTACTGGCTCACAATTTCTTTTACCTTAGCTATTTCAAGTTCTGAATCCAACTTCATTTTTTATACTGCCTGAGGGCAGGGGAAATTTTCTTTACCCCATCTGGGATCTCAGGCCTGAAAAACAAACAAATTGACATTTAGATAGGAGAGGAGGCCAAAATTTAATAATGTATATATGGAAAATTTATGTGGTTGTAAATTCTAAAGGAAAATGGAGTGAGGTAAATATTTATCCTTCATTTTAGGACCTGGGGTATCAAGGAGAATGAGAGGAAGAATTCACATGACAGACAAGGAACAACTTACTTCATCCTTACCCTGAGAATAAAGATGAGATTGTTAGCCAGGACATGTTTACTGATAAATCTAGAACTTGGTTAAACATTTCAAACTACATTCTTCTAGATGATGAAAGGGGGGACTGCGATTGCTTCTATGATTAGGAAAAGTACAAAGGACTCAGGCAAGGAGAAAAGCTCTTCAGCCTCCAGGGCCCTCACTGCTCTCAACTCATTGTTTATTTCTTGAGTAATGGTCATAAACCTCCTGAAACACAGGCCCTCAGTTGACCTGTAACTTCCATATACCACTTCCAGTTAGGGCATGTTGAGGAAACCCTGTCTGACCCTGCTGGGGAAACCAACCCCACAATTTCTTCCCTCTACATACTGTATTGTTGAATCATCAACCCTTATCATTGGTGTGAAGTGTCACCTTTTTCTATCTTTTATTCCTAGTGTACCCCCCTATCATATTTGTAGTTTCCATTTAAATTCATTTATCTTACTGTTAGTACATGGTTACCCCACTTTTAATTCTTAAGCCTTTGACATACACTTTAACTGAAGGTCAAGTAATAGTCTTCCTGCTTTTACCACTCGAGTTAGGTCTTTGGGAGTGCCATGCAGCCAATTATCAGGATAGTGATAGGAGATACTCAACAGTCTATGCTTGCTCTAGTTCCTTGGGAGAACAGAATATTGCAACCACGACCAGTTTAGAAGAAAGAAGTCAAGCCAGAGTTCCCTCAGTAGCAGTTGGAAAGAATTTCTACAAAGGCAGAGCAAGTCCAGGTGTACAGTTCAGTGAAGACCCCTAAACTGATGGAGGTAAAGTACATGAAGACAAATGCTGACTGATAGTTCCCATATGGTCCAGCAATTAGCATTCCTGGTTTGCACCCAGGGGCTAGCTTTCCACTCCTGTTAAGGGAACACTCGTCCTTTGGTTGAAATTTTGCATTTGCTAGTAGGCCAATTCAGATGTTTCATCCAATTTCTCAACCTTGTCTCGGTTGTACCTGGAACCAGAGAGTTCATATGAGTGTCAGTTTTCATCATGTCGTTAGCTACTAACTTATGAATTATATTAGTAGTATTTATATTATACTTGTGAATCACATTATAAATACTGAAAAAGTACTATTTAAGATACTCAATATTGCCTGACTTGGCGGTGGAATGTGCTTCTGCCTGTCCTCTGGCACCCCACTTGATGGTCAGACCTCCTTTCTGTTTGGATGGTGAGGGGACAGAGGGAAAACAGGGAGAGGCAGGGTTAGGACAGCTGCAGCCAGTGCTCCAGACACTTCTGAGCAGGTGGACTGTAGCCATGGAAGCCAAAATAAAGCAGGCAGGAAGGGGGTCATCCTTGCTTTGTTCTTGTTCCTGCTTTGTTGGCCTGTATTAGTTATTCAGTGTTAGTATTCTGTATTTGTCCTCTGAGCAATCTGATCTTGCCCACCTTCCTGTCTTTATGGAATCAATTTCAAACTTCTAGCTGACTCCTCTGCTTCAACAAACTCTCCATCAAAAGGAGAGCCAAACCTACAAATGTTCACCAACACCCCAGGTGTACTCAAACTGTGAGGGCTGCATGCTCTAATAGCCTTCTGTAGGCAACTGTCACCACCAGCCACCCTCTGAAATTGTAACTTTCATGGAAATATTTCTTCATTAATTATTTTACTACTGACTTCTGTAGATGAAAATTAATTGCTGCAACAGATAGACTTGAATTATTAGTTGTTTTGGATATCACACAAATTCATCCTCTCTTCAATGCAAGCTGTCAAACATCAAGTGCTTGCTTGTTCATTTTCCTCCAAAAAATAAATTCAAAAACCCAGGTACCTTCACTTTCTGAATTTGTCATCACCAACATGTGGCTTTAACTCTGACTGTGGCACTTGGCTTTATTCCACTCAGTTGTAGTGAAGAAAATGGTGCCTCTTGGGTTACATTTTACATTTGCTCCTGATGGAAAATTTAACTTCCACCAGCATGTGGTTGGACAGGGCTAGTTCACATGGCTACCCCTAGGAGCCAGGAGGAGGGTAGGAGTCTAGTGGGAAGGAGACAGGTTTGGCAAGTAGGACCCTTTTAATTTTTATATCCTGTCCATAAATGCTGACTTTAGAACAAATTATTTTCTGGTTTGCAAGCATTTCATCTAATAAAGTTACTCAAAATATGACTTCACAAATTTATTAATACAAACGAACTTGTGGAAAAGGGCAAGAATGTCCCCTTTTGGAAGAGAAATTCATGTTGATTATCAAGAGCAGAAATTAAAGTTTGAAAATAAGACTATAGTAATCTTTAAAAATATGAATATATTTAGTAACATTGAGATAAAACCCCACCTTGGTTCCATCTCCCAGTCACAGTGATGTAATATATGGATACAGTCCCACTGCTGCCTTAGCATATCAGCTGTGGGCAGCCCTCGAGGTCATCCTGGCCTGTGGTAGTTTCCTTGTAAACTAGCTCTGGGGTTCTGGCAGTGAGGCTCCCTGTGTCCTAGTGCAAACCACAGGACAGGCCCTCCATGTACTGAGCCAGCCTAGTTGTCTCTTGCGTGGTGACCTGTGCTCCAGCCACTTGAACTCATGTCCCACTCTGCTGTGGTGGCCCCCTGCACCACCAGGAAGCCTACCTGGACTTACACTGGAGCATCTGGCTCTGCTGAAATTGGCTCCACCCACAGGTTCCCTGAGACAACTGCTAATGAGTCTGCCCTAACAGTGTAGGTTTAGTCTGGATCAGTAGGTGGCTGGGGCTTCACTTTTGAATATGATGCTGAGATTGGAATTGGAACAATCATGTTTGAGCTCTTATGTTGCCATTCAAAGTTTTTGAGATCAATGAGTATGGAAAATGAACAATCATATTGGTACTTGACTGACGCCAGTCAAATAGCTGGGATTGTAGATGATCCAGTCAGACTTGAAAGATGGAGACCCTGAAGAAGATATAAACCAGAACAGAAGCCTGCTTGAGGCACTGAGCAGACAGCTGCAGACCCAGTGGTCAGAAACTTCGCAGATGGATTCATTGAGATCTCCAAACAGTGAGAAACCTTACGGAGAAAACTTTTGCAGAGAACTGGTTGCACCTGCGTCTGATGTTGCCTGTGCAGAATTGATCTGAACCCAGTGTCTCTAAAAAAAGAAAAAGCTCTTTAAAAAAAAAAAGTATTATTTGTGGCTAATACCAACAACTTTCTAAAAGTGGTGACACTGCAGTCTCTAGCACTGCCTCTGGTGACCAGGCTGACTGGCACTACTGGCTGGTGACTGATCGCTGACTTGTGCCTGACCATTTCTAAGAGCTATCCCCTGTTTCTAATCATTCAGCACTGCCTCCTGATGCTATTGCCTTCAGTACTGTTCAGTTTGGAATCCAGTGATGTCCAGCCCAGCCCATGTATTACCACTGTAGGTTTCTGTGGTGTCACTTGTGATCACCTCCAGCTGCCACTGTGAGATGGATCCTGGTCTATTGTTGGATATGGTCAGTATACCATAAACCCCAGGTGCTCATAAAAGGAACAGAGTCTTCTTGTATGAACAACCTTAGTATTTGATGACTAGACTGGACACAATCTAGGGCAGGACAACTGTTTGTGGCTTTAGAAATGTTCCTTTTTCTCAGTGTCCCCTTAATAAACCAATTGTTGCACCCTTAGCATGAGTGGTATCTTGCAATTGTGAGCACATGAATGGGAACCTACCAACAGTGACCAGTCCCCTACTTGGGCACTGTTTTAGGTAGATAGTGACATCCAATGTAATCTATATTGTTTTCACTTGCTGAGAGGGTGGCACGGGCTCTGTTAAGTGTTTTCAGCACATTACACTATACTGTAGTCTACTTGTGATAAATATATACTTCTTGGTTTCTTCTCTAGTATCGAGTTAACTCATACTTAAAATATAAAAACTACTGTAAAAGATACCTGCCAGGAAACAATGAATGAAGTTAACTCTGATAATGCAATCACCAGTGAACAAGATCATGATCATAGGAATGCTTGTGTGGTCAGTAGGAATGATTCTTTCAATCAATCACTGACTGTTCAGGGAGCAATTTGTTGATCAAATCTGGCAAGTAAGCTAAAAATCCAAATTTATAAAGAAAATTATTTGAAATTTAAAAATGGATTCTGTTACTTTTTAATTTTTATTTGCAAAATAATATTTGCTCAACTTAAAGATGTGTAAAGCATTATTGACTTGTTTATAAATTGTGGTAAAATATACATAACAAAATTTAGCATCTGAGCAAATTCTAAAGGTACATGTAAGCAGTGTTAAATAATGTATATTCCTATGCAAAAAGGTCATCAGAATATCTTTCCTCTAATATGCCTTGAAGCTATGGAGAAAAAGATACAGGAGGAACTTTCTGCCTAAAAGCAGGGCATAAATTCCCTCTCCTGTACCAGGAGGGAGAACAACTGTTATCACAAGAGACAAAAAGCACAGAGGTGGATTTGCACAAAATTAATAAAATAGGTCTTATCTTCCATTGGTTTCTCCATATATTTACTTTCCAAATTCCTGCCCCTAGAAGCCTGAATTCCATTTGCATGGTCACAAAAGGGGAAGGAATGCCAGTGCAGTGACCCTGGGAATGGTGCCACTCCCTTACACACACCGACAAACAGCCTCCTTATATGGCAATTTCCAGCATGTCATCAATTGGACCTCTTGACTGAAGGGCAGTTGGGAAGAAGGAACAAGCCAAGAACTGCATGTTGGAGGAGAAACAAAGGGGAGGAAACACTTGGAGGAGAGACCTATGGGTTTCATGGGAGGAGATACATGGGTGAGAAAGGTGGAGAGGCTGCACCTGGGTCGTTAGCTTTTGGCAGAGACCATGTCAGCTATTTTCTTGACATCGTGGCAACTTATACCTCTTGAATTTTGAAGCTCTCCTGTTTCAGTTCTCTGGGACCTGCTTAAAGGTTTAATCATCCCCTCACACAAAGGCTTGGCATCCCCTGACAGAAGAGAATTTAGAATTGTGGCAAACTATGTATGGATAGAACCTGCTTAGCTGGGTGTTTGTCCATGAGAAGATGGATGTAACCAATTACTAATCTTTCATGCTAAGAGTCTGTTTTCTTTACCATGTGTGAGTGGATGATCAAGCCTTTAAATGTATATCTTTTAATAATTTGGGGTCCCTGGGCATGCCCCTGTCTCATGCTCCTGTCTTTCCTTTGTATTATTATTTCTTTACAAATATCAACCTTTGTCAGAATATGAGTTCATGAGTCTAATCCCCTCATTGACTTTCACTCCTTTCCTATCAATGCCTCCAGATTATGTGAACATTAAAATATTAGCTTAAGGTAAACATGTATGCCTTCTGTTTATCTGTCTTTTAATAGTTTATTTTCAGCCCCCATTATTAAAACTGAGGGTGTTAGCATGCAGAATGAGGTGTAGTCCATGACTCCAAACCTACATGCTCTAAAGAGGTTTTACATCTGCTACATAAAGACAGAGCATACCCTTAGTGTGTAAGAAATTTAATAGAGTAGTGTACATGAAAAATAAAAATGAGAAAGAATAATAGCTTTCCAATAAAACACACTTCGTGGGTAAATGTCCAGCCAGAGTTGGCACAAAGTGGAGCCACTGAGGCCTGAAAACATAAGGTATCTTCTGGGAGGGAATCAAACTACTGGAAAGGGGTAGGAGGCCAGGCTAGTCAGATGCAAGGAGCAAAATCAAAGTACAAATCAAGTTAACAGCTGCCATTGTCAGACTCTCTTGGATCATTCTTCACATCTCTAGTGTCTGCGTATGTCTCCAGGTCTCCCAAGTCCTTGGTACAAGTTCAAGACTGAGAAGTAAGTGGGACTTTTTCACATGACTCTGCTCCACACTACTTCTCTTAGTCTTCTCCTAGCTTCCCCTTGCCACTCAGCTCCACCCTTCATTAGATGGGGCAGAGAAACTGAATCCTTCCCATTCTTACGGGGATTACTCTCTAAATAAATCCTCTCTATTACAAGAGAAAAGAGCAAAAGTTTTCCCTCACAGCAAGTAATCTCCAGAACTCTTGCAAAATTGACACACTATACCCATTAAATAACAGCTCATCACACTGTCTCCCCACAGTAACCATCATTCTATTTTCTTTCTCTGTGAATTTGACTACACTAGATCATTAAGTACTCTAACATACGTTATGTAAGTGGAATCACGTAGCGGTCACCGTTTTGACTGGATTATTTTACCTTTGTGACTGGCATAACACCTTTGAGGTTCATTCATGTGTTATAATTTCCTTCTTTTCAAGGCTGATTAATATTCCATTGTATGTGGAAGGTGGTTAAGAATGAAGGGAAGGCTTCCATACCTAGTGTAGGAACCTGGAGACACACACACACACACACACATACACACACACACGCACAGCACAGGTTGCACATAAACTAAAATTCCTGCTTTAAACTGAGATTCCTTGATAATGCCCAATGTGTGCTGGACAGTGATGCCATCAGAAGTTAATCAGGAGCAGCATGCCATGGAGGACCAGAGTCAAGAAAACCAGGAGGTTGATAACAAGTTCTAGGGGCTGAACATGACCAAAGCATCAGCTATGATAGGCTGCTTGTTTGTAACTGTCCTTATCTAACCCATTATAAAAAGACCAGCTAGAGAGGCAATGTCAGAACAAATTTTTTTAGGGTTCTATGCCCACCATTCTCTCAGATCAATGACCAGAAATCTAAAAACAAAAAGTGTTTATATGTTCAATTCCTGTCTCTGCTTATTGGCTTTTTGGCATTGACAGGCAGCTCCAAGAACCCAGGCCTATTATGCTACTCCTGTGTTGCTCAACAATGGGTGGAGTTCTGAGAAATGTGAGGTAATGTCATTGTTCTGTAAACATGATGGAATGTACTCCTATTAACACATATATAACCCTATGCATCACTGACTCACATGTTGCTGTGTGGCCCATGAATGTATGTGTCACCCTTTGTTTAACCATTCATCTGTTGAACACTTAAGTTACTTTTACCTTTAGGATATTATGAATAGTGTTGCTATTGTGAACATATTGTAAAAAAATTGGGATATCTCCATTCTCTGGTCTAGCAGGCAAGAAGAAAGAAGCCATCTACACAGACTTGAAGTCAGAGCAGGCACCAATGGTAGCCTATAAAAGAATCTTCTTGAAAGTAAATCAGCCTTTCCAATGCCCACTAATGACTAAAAAGTCAGATCAAGGTCTTAACAATGTAGAATACCTAATATTTGCATCTTCACAGTGCATTCTTTAGAAATTGGGGAAGTGATATCATTAGGGAACTGGAAATCAAATAAGATAACCACAATAAAATACCACTTCACATCCATGAGAATGGTCAATACAACAACAACAACAACAACAACAACATGAAAACCAAGCAGCAAGGGTGCAGAGAAAAGGGAACCCTATTACACTGCTGGTGGCATTGTAGACTGGTCCAGCATTTATGGAAGGAAGTGTGGAGCTTCCTCAAAAGATGATTTACCGTAAGAGCAGTAATTTCACTGGTATCTATTCAAAGAGACAAAAACACTAGTTCAAAAGGAAACCTGAACACCTATGTGTACAGCAGCACTATTTATAATAACCAAGTATGGAAGCAATCTAAATGCCTGAGAACAGATGAGTGGATCAAGAAGGTATGGTACATATACACAATGGAATACTACTGAGAAATCAAAAAAGATAAACTCATGCTATTTGCAGCAACATGGGTAGAGAGCTGTACAGGACACTGAGTGAGCCAGAAAGACAAAGGTAAATACTGAATAGTTATTTTTACTTATATGTGGAATCTAGAGAAACTAAACAAAGTATCAGACAAAGACAAACTGTAAGACTGACCCTTGAAAGCAGGTCTTAGATCTGAGACACTCAGGAGAGGAGGGAGGTGAGGAGGGAAAAGTAGAGAATGGGATTGGGGGGAGGGACATAGCTGGGGGGAGAGGAGAGTCTGGTGTAGAGTGCTGAAAGACTCTGGGCACTTTGGTGGTGGGAAAACTATGATGACCACACTCGGGAGAAACCCTGTATTGTGAAAAAATAAACAAGGGTATTTAAAAGCAAAAATAATATAAAATAAAATAAAGTTATTTGGGAAGTGAATCAATTTGGGGGAGGGGTAAGATGGTGGCAGAATTAAGATGCTGGGCTCACCCTGCATACTCACAACTAGATTGCAGCAGAACAAAGCCAGTAACTCCTGAGAGGAAAACATGATCACAGCACTGCTGTTGTAACAGGGTAATTCCCAAGGGAAGGGCAGGTTCCAGGAAGGAGCAAAATGATCTATATAGTAAAGGACTATAGGTGCTTGGATGATGGTATAGGGTGGTACTATACATCTAGGGAGGTGTGAACATATTCCTCTAAATGATACAATTTAGTTAATCAATATTACCTCAAGAGAGTGAGAAAAAAATGCTCTCCCAAATGCATCAATAGTATCGCCATTTCTTTAGGTCAAGATAAGTTAGGAGATCAAAACAGCTAATGCTTCTCTCTTCTTTCCCACCTAGAATAATTAATTTTTTGACACTATTGACTTACTGTTTCTGTCCATCTAAACCAAATTCAAACTTGTCATGGTTAGAACAATTATCACAGTAAAATCTGTTGAACTGCTTTCCAGTTCCTAACCCTGATTATTTAATAAAGGCTTTGTTTAATTATAACTGAGATTTTTATTTTAATCAACACTGTGATTATGTCTGGACATAGTGGTGCACGCCTGTTGTCCAAGTGCTGGGAGACAAGACCTTGGGATGGCTTGAGTTTGTGGGTTTGAGACTACCCCAGGCAACATAGTGAGACCTGGTCTTGAAAAAGCAGCCGGGCGCTGTGGTGGGTGCCTGTAATCCCAGCTATCTGGGAGGCTGAGGCTGGGGATCACTTGAGTCTACAGTACCCCAGGCAACATAGCAAGACCTAGTCTCAAAAATCCCTCCAAAAACTATGATTTTGGATATACACATTTCTGTTGCCGAAGTAAAAAGGGAATCATCCCATATACCACTGGGTTCTTACAGGATGGCAAATATTTAAACAAACATCAGATAGAATGATAAGGAAAAAAATTAAAAATGACTCTAATAATGATAACACATATAGACCCAAAATAATTGAGTAAGCCAACCCATGGCTACAGGCATCGTTTTAGCCCTGTCTTTGCGGTATTCCAAGAACAATGACAGGATAGAGAAGAGACAGACATGAACTTGAACACATCAACTCATGCAGGTACTATGCAGACCACAAGGTGGTCCTGTGGGCTGCAGAAAGAGCTTTGCCAGTCTTTACTAACTTGCCACCTGGGCTGCAGGGCTGTAGATCAAGATGGCAAGAAGGAAGAGATATGCCCTCTCAGGAAGGTTAACTAGTTAACCCCTGGCTGCCTAAGACACTGGTCATCATCCCTCATGTCTGCAGTGGCTCTCCCTGGGCCAGATTCCCACCAGTTGCTGCCAAGACCATGTAGGCTCCACACTGGCTCAGACACCTCGCAAAAAATCTCTTTGACATTTGCCAGGTTTATAGGACTTGAATACTGTTGGAGTACCAGGACAATAAAAATCATCCAAGAGTAGTCAGGTATCTCATTTTACAGAGAAAGATGCAGAGACCTGAGGGGCAATGAAGAGTCATACGCTGAATGGCAAGGCTAGATCCCATGTATCCCATTTCTATATCTGGGGTCTTTGGGTCTTTGAGTCCAGTGTGTCAGAAGTGGAGCCCATAGATCAACAATCTGGTAGTAATATCTGGTAGCAGTATCAACTGAGATGGTCACTGTTTTCTAGTACAGGACTTGAGAGTTGGGAGATTCTATTCCTATCTGTCATATAAATCTATTCTCCTTCATTATTATCACTTCCTCACAGTGACAGAATATTTACAACTCCCCAAAGCAGTCCATTCCATTTCTGAACAACTGCAAAGAAACGAGTTTTTTAAATTTTTTTTTATTTTATTATACATCGTTGTCTACCCCGGGTTTCTCCCACCACCTTGTTACCTGTGAACTATTATCTTAATCATTTGTGCTCATCCTACTCCCAATTATGCTCCTCCCCCTCTCTTGGTCTTCAGTTCTGCTGACAGTTTTAATTTTTTCTTGTCCGTTTGTTTGTTTTCCATATATCCCTCATATAAGTGAGACCACCTAGTATTTCTCTTTTTCTTTCTGGCCTATTTCTGCTAACATGATTCCTTCTAGCTCTACCCATATAGTAACAATGAGTTTTAAGGGGTGATAAGAGCAAGATAGTGATATGAGAGGCTTCCCTTCTCCTCATTAAAACTTAAGCAATTACTCAACTACAGAACAGTGGGGATCCCTCTGATATATTGATCCACGTGTCAATATATCTCAAAGTAGGTAATTGGGTAACAGAGACTGCTGAGTGACCAGCCTGATCTCAGACTCTGGAGAGAGGAAGCCAGAGAAAGCAGAGACCCAACCTTCAGCCTAAGGGAACTCCTGTGCAGCAGAGAAGTAGAGCAACATGAGGGCCAGAAGCACAAAGAGGAGGGGACACATAGAGTGTGGGACTACAAGGCCATCTACCTCCTGTCACATGGCATTAGAACAGGCTACCCAGGGAGTGCAGACAGCTAAATTGGCCTGTGCTTCCAGAAGACAGGAAATGGGGCAGTGTAGGTAAATCAGCCTTCCAGCCCCACTCACTTTAGTGACTAAATCCCTGTCACAGCACAGATGAGCCAAGTCATGGTGACTGTGCCCGTCGTCCTTAAGCTACAAGTGCCCAAGAGACAGTTGATATTACAGGTCCCAGTAAGGCAAAGCAGAAAGCAAAAACTGGCACTGTAACACCACCTCCTGGGGGAAAAAAGAAAGGCAAAGCCAGACACGGTGCGCATGCCTGTAAACTTCAGCCTATGAAACAGCTGGGGCTAGGGATAGCAGCTCGAGTCCCTCTTGGGGCAACATAGTGAGACCTAGTCCCAAAAAATAGCTGGGCGTGGTGGCGTGCACCTGTAAAGCTGAGATTGGAGGTTGCTTGAGTCTG
>PVHY01014853.1:0-37388 GCA_004024945.1 Uropsilus gracilis | reverse complement strand
AAAAAAAAAAAAAAAAAAAAAAAAAAAAAGAATAATTGATGTCTAAATGTTATAAATTGTAAGGCATTCCACTCCTTCCTCTTCATAAATAAATATTGTCCACAAAAGGACAAATTTTTTTTGAAAAAATAATATTCACTGGGAGGATTTTTGTGTCAAGGAATACCTTTTCAAGTCATGCCTTCTATTGAGCTTCTATTAAACAAAGGTATTAGTGTTCTTTCCTATAATTCTCCGTGCTAATCTCTTTGATTCCTAGAAATATTCTATTTACAAAACAAAACTAGTTTTTCTTAAGATGGTTTGCCTGTCTACTTGGAAAGAGTTATGTTTATTTAATGTCATCTTAGTTTAAGTTGAACTAAGCATCAAATGAATTTGTAAAAATGTATACTTGATCATATTATGAATTCAATCATTTTTGTCATAAAGTGTGGATCAATCTATGTTTTTGTACATATGAAGTGTTTTAGGGTCTTACTATTATCACCTATGTCTTTTCTATTTAAGGAAGAACTTTCCTGCAATACTAATTGGGACTTTTCATTTAGTCTCAATAATACTATATCTATCTAGTGAAAATAAGACTACACAATAACACCTTAAACCACATTAAGCTATAAACTTTCAAATCTTTTCTCCAAGTAAAAGATAGCATCTAGTGATACATTTTTTAAAAAGATTTTGTATTAAAAAATACAAATAAGGAAAAACAAAATAGAAATCAAATTATAACACTCCAAGCTAACTTTGATTAGCAACTTGGTAGGAACACACACACATATTTCAGGAAACTGAATGTGTTAAAAGGTCTTTGTGTTAGTCAACACATTTTTATTGATTTCACATGAAATTCATAAGTGCAATTTGAGGATGATATTTCGTACGGGAAGTAAATGAAATTATTTTCTTCTTACAGACCCTTATTGAGATTTTTCAAAATATTGGTAACACCAATCTTGCTGATTTCACCGCTGGAATACTCACTATCATCATCTGTGTGGCAGTTAAGGAAATAAATGATCGATTTAAACACAAAATCCCAGTTCCTATTCCCATAGAAGTAATTGTGGTACGTAGAATATTCATTATTAGTTTGATCAAAAAGGAGTTGTTAAAACAAATGGAGGTTTTCTTTTCTTTTCCTTTCTTTTTTAACCTTTTTTGTTTTATTTCAGACAATAATTGCTACTGCCATTTCATATGGAGTCAACCTGGAAAAAAAATACAATGCTGGCATTGTTAAGTCCATTCCAAGTGGGTGAGTATGGCATTCTTCTTAGACAATACTAATAAATTAAGTCAGTGCTTTCTATTTAAATGAAACCTTTTATTACAAGTTATATTTCATCAGTCCCATCAATGGTCTTATTTGTATGCATCTTAAAGAAACACCCATTTGTGCACTGTATCAGATAAAGTTTAGGCCATTTGTTTAGAAGCAATCTTTTTCCTTTATTTTCTTAAAATGTGGCAGGAGATGTACAGTTAACACCAGACTCCTGATTTAAAATTGTAAGTATAATTATAATGTAATATAAATAGAATCATGGTTACTCACATTTATTGCACTGAGAACAATCTGCCTAAGAAATCAGGGACATCTGGTTTAAATTTTCCACCATTTAGTTTAATCAATCTTAGATAATAATTATATAAGTGTCCCCATAAATAAAATGCATTTTCAATGGAAGTTTTATGTATTTTTGTAGTTTGGGGAATTAGAAGAGTAAAAAAAGTAAGACCCTTTGTTTATCTTTGTCACCATTTAGTCCTGTGGCCTTGGGAAGGGACAGCTCTTCTATAAATCAAGGGTAATGACAACCGCTAAAACCTCGTTCTGGTGAAACACCAGTGAGATTGCTCATAAAATGCGTGGGGTGAACCAAGTGTCTGGTGCTGTAATTGTATTATACGGGGTTAGAAAAGAACCCAGATGGTTATCAGATGTGTAACATTTTGAACAGTCAATCAGTATTAGTTTCCCTTCCTTTAATACTAGCTGACAATCCTGTCCCTGTCTTTATTTCCACATGTTCTTAATAGAAACGCCTCAGTCTAGCTAAGTCCCAGTCTTGTTTGGCAAGGAACTGTGCTCTTTCTGTTAGATGAGTTTTATGATGTCTTCTAATATCTTTTCGAGAAATATTTGGAAAATGAAACTGGTTACCTGGAACTTCATTTACTTATTACTCATTATAGTGTTTCTCCAACTTCCCTTTTTGTAAATATCACAGGAGGCCCTTGTTAACACAGATTTCCTGGTTCCCAGCCCAAGCCTATTAAATCAGACTTTCTATAGTAGAGATCCCAGAATTAATGCTTTTCAAAGATGCTTTAAGTGATTCTTATGATCAGGTAAATTTGAAAAACTACAGTAAAGCACCAACATGGGAAGAGAGGAACTTAATGATAAAAGATGCAATGTGACCACTTGAGTTGTGCTGCATTCACCCTACAGACTAGAATGTTTGAGTAGTAATAAACAACTGTAAAAATATATTTCATATATATATATATATCCCTTTAATTGGGCTTCCTGCAATGTAAACACTTAAAGATGATCCACAGCAACTATCCTGTCCCATAAATCCAGATTCCATTAATGAATTTGGGGAACTCAATTTTGCAGTCCTAAGGTTTTTTTTTTTTTTTTTCCTTTTAATTGTTTGCAGACATCAGTCATGTTTGTAAAGTTATTGCTCCCCTTAGGCATGGTCCTCCCCCCTTCCCCTTTCCTTAGTCCACTCTGGTCACTCCAGTTCCTCTCTCACTGCCAGCTGTTGGTCTATATTTAGCCTGTTGGTCTCCTCGTTTTCTTTTCTGGGGCAGTGTCCTTCTTCTGGGTAACCTGGTTGCTCTCCTCCTGACAATGGCTCTATCCTCTGACTCCAGAATCCTCTAACAGCCCACTTGGTGTGATGGATCACTGACCCACCTGCTTGTTTTCCTGAGGGTGAGAGCCACTGGTCTCCCTCAGCTCTGTTTTCTCAGCAGGGTACCTACCCCAATGAGATCTCAGGAGGTGCTTGTTAAAGGGGTGAAACTACTGAAGCCTTCATCCCTGTGAAAAAGCAGCAAGCAAGGCCTCCAGGGCCTGAGCTCATTTGGAGTGTAGAAACAAGTCTGACATTAATAAACCTGAAAATAAATGGTGGTATAAGGATTCTGGGAAAAAGTACAGGAAGTTGAGCGTTAAACTGCCTGATTCTAGTAACAGGAAGAACAGAAGAAGGTGATGTTTAGTTCATCTTTTTTTCCCTTCCTCTTCAAACCTTTAACAAAAGAGCAAAAGCTCCCACCTATCCAGTTCCGGGTCAATATCCTGTGCTAGGATTGCTTGGTACTCAATGCACCTGTCCCTATGGGACAGCCAAAAACTATGACTCTATGCTGTTTTTGCCTACTCCCTTTCCTGGCAAAAATATGACATTTCTTCATGTTCAGTCAGCATCTGAGTATCCCAGTAGGAATCACCCAAACTAGGAGTTCTCATCCCCTCTCTAGGATTTTTTTTTTTAAACGGGCAGTTGGAAAGAGGCAAAGTCACAACTTGCTTTTCACCTCATGCAATAGATTGTTATCCTGTGACTCTTCCTGTATTCAGCCCCCTCCACTACCACAGCCTAGCCTTCTCTCTTACCTCTTCTGTCATCACTTCTTTCAACCGTACCCACAAGATAGGTTGCTTTCTCCTCTAAGTTTTAATCCTCACTCTAACTCTCCTACCCCATCTCTTAGCACACCTCTGACTGGTTCCCTCCTCCCTGGTGCCAGCGATCCTCTTGTCATCTTGTTTTTTTTTGAGACTAGGTCTCGCTATTTTTGCCTGTGGAACCGCAGGCTCACGTTGCCCAGGGTACCACAGACTTGAGCAATCCCCAGCCTCAACTTCCCACGTAGCTGGGATTACAGGTGCACGCCACCACACCCAGCTATATTTTTTTGGAACTAGGTCTTGCGATGTGCCCTCGGCGGCACTCGAATCGCGATTCCTGGCCCCAGCCATGACTTCCTAGGCTGCTGCTTACAGGCATGTGCCACCATGCCTGACCTTGTCATCTTGTTCTTAAGGCTAAGTGTTTTGCCCTGTGCTTGAAAGTGTGCAATAGGGAGGACCAGGGAATAGGAGGAGGTGAACAAAATCCCAGAGGTTTTCTGGCTGCTTTGTGAGAACCATTTTGCTATCTTGCTGGAGTTGCAGTGTGTCTATTAAAAGTTCAGGGCCAACCTGATGTAAAAATGTGCAGATATCTTCACATTTACCATGTCTTCTGCTCCTGAGTGTTTCCTTTGGACCACTGGGGATTCACCACTCTCCTCCCTTATCTTTTCAGAAAGTGTGCCTTTGTACTCATAGCCTCTGTAGGGTCAGGTCAGACAGAGAAGGGTTGCAGTCAAACAGGGACATAATTAGTATAGATTTTGCTAAAAGTTATATCCACTGAACTAAGAACTAGGAAAAGGCTCACACCGAGGTCATTAAGTGTCCAGCCAGGGTCCCAAGTTGAATGGCTTAGGGAAAATAATAGGCACTATTAAGATCCAGCAAGACAATACAAGTGCGTGTCAGGAGCCTGGCAGCTTTAATCCTTCCAGCCTTTACCGAGACTTATGACATGTATAGACACTAATTGCTTACCATATAGCACCTCATTCAATCCTCCTAATTATCTTATAAGAAGAGTATGTAATTTCTATTTAATAATTGAAAGAACTGGGATTTGGTAAGTTGAAATACTGTGCCCAAATTCATAGAATTATTTTGTGATGGAGCCAACATTTTGTCCCATTGAGTCCCAATCTTTGTACTCTTTATTTGGAATTTTGGGAAATCAGGGATCTGGATTTGGAGAACTAGGTAGTCTGGCAGGCAGTGCACAGATGGTTGGTATCAAAATTAAACTTTTTACAGGATTAGAAAATTATCTTGACAAACTCATGACCTGAAATAGGACTGAGGACTCTGAGAACAAGTCAGAAGCCTTATTTTTAAGAGATGAAACCTCGGTCATCTGCAGACTAGCCCGTGATGTGGTGCTGAACCACAGGAGTGCTGGGTCTGGATGCTAGCATCCTGTCTGTCTGCAGGCAGCCTCATGTCAGTGAGGATGTATGTGGGAGAAAAAGAGTCTGAAAATTAACCTCAATTGTGAGGAGAAAAAGCCTACATGGGGGGTGAGGTAGATTATGATACCTAGAAAATCATCTCACATTCATTCCTGTACCTACTGACTTCCTACAAGTCACTTCACATTTCAGGGTCTCATTTCCCTTATCAACAAAATGAGAGAGGTGGATTCAATAATATTTGGAATATTAGGCAGAGTATTAATTAGGATAATAGGATATTGGAAGGGTAGAGAGGTTTGTGGCTATTAAAAACTTCAGGAGTAAGTGAAGTAGGTGAGGTTATGTTTATTTTGGAGCTGAGGTCCTTGGGAATCACACTATATATAGGGCTAGTCATCAAGAACATGAAGGTAATCCCCCAGATTTTCATATTTGGGGACCACTGCACAGTGATAAACTTATTGGTTTTCTTTATATGATTTAGAGAGTAGCTCTATTTTTGTCCATTATTAGTTGCTTGACTCCATGATCTATTCAACATGCTAGGCTTTGTGACTGTGGGATACTGTGAAGATGACATAAAATTAATCATTTTGGACTCAAGGAGATTTAAAATATCATGACTCTTAAGATACGGACTTTCCGCTTAATTTTATCACCATATTGTAGTCTTTGTCCTTTTAACAGACGACATCTCTTCACACAGGGTAGATCTCATTAGTTTATGGCAAGGCTATCTCTTATATTAGGTGTAGTTGTGTAAGGAGAAACAGTAATGTGAGAAATTGCATGGGGATGTGTGATACGAAAGAATCAGAAACAACAGATCTATTTATGTCAGAGTTGTCCATAAGTCAGCATCTCTAGCCTCTCAAGAAAGGTACAAAGAAATCATCCAGTGAGCTGCACCAATTCCTGATTAAAAACTGTAAAAGTAGATGCTACTGCTTACACAGCCCATATGCTTATCGTGCCAAGCACCATAATGCTTGGACCAAGCACTTCCATATCTGCCTTGTGACTAGTTGGTAAACATTTGGTGATGTGGGAAAAGAGAATTATGGTCAAATCTTCACAACAATTTTTTTATTTCAAAATTCACTAGGTTTTTGCCTCCTACAATTCCATCTGTGTACTTGTTTTCTAAGATGTTGACTGCGTCCTTTTCCATCGCTGTGGTGGCTTACGCTATTGCGGTGTCTGTAGGAAAAGTATATGCCAGCAAGTATGATTACACCATCGATGGGAACCAGGTATGAGGACTTTTGGCTGCATGGCTTTGTAGGGTGAAAATTAGCGGGAGGGGGGGGGGGAAATTACATGGGAAAACTTTTTTTTTTTTTTTTTTGAGACTAGGTCTTGCTATTTTTGCCCGTGGAAAATAGGTTCACATTGCCCGGGCTACCACAGACTCAAGCAATCCCCAGCCTCAGCTTTCCAGGTAGCTGGGATTACAGGCACGTGCCACCACACACAGCTATATCTTTTTGGAACTAGGTCTCGCTGTGTTGCCCTGAGTGGGACTGAAACTGTGATCCCTAGCCCCAGCCGCTTCATAGGCTGAAGCTTACAGGCACGAGCCACTGTGCCTGGCTCATGGGAAAACTTTTTTGTCAACGAAACAAGAGATTGATTTCTTCCACCAGAGCATATTGAGTTGGTATCTCTCTTATGCTTGCTAAGTTGAAATTATTCTGAAAAAATGCATTCTGCATCACTTTACTTTTAAAGATATAAGTGGGAGTAATTCTAGTTTTAAGAGTTAATTCACTCTTTTGAATTTGAGTTAACATGTTATGCCATAATAGGAATTTTTCATGTAATTGTGTAATCTGGTATTTCTTGAAAAATTGTTTTCAATTTATTTTGTCGTTACAAAATGGCAAAACAATGCAGTAAACACTGATGATAGTAGCTGTCACCACTTTAAACGGAATTGCTTCCCTTTGACATTACTGTACACAGGGCAGTGTTTGTGGGCATGCAAGGCATTGCCAAGTGTGCTGATTCGATATGGCTTGCAAGTCTGAAAGTATGATGTTTCTGAAAACAGCATAGCCAATACAGCAGCGAAGTGATTAGTAATTAAGCAAAATAATAGCTCGCCTAGTCTTAATATGCTTTATAGTAATATTTAGCCACCAAAAAATGCTTTTGTTGAGAGTTACAGATATGCTACTCATTATGAAAGGAAATAAACATTTTGCAAAAGACTTTTACTGTTCTTAAAATTGACTGGGAGCAGAAAGGCCTCACTGAGATGCTATGGAGCCCCAAGTCCTGATATCTCTTTCAAGGTCTGCAAACACCTTTACTGGGTAACAGTTAAATTGGTTCTACTGGTCAGGGTGGGTTTGAGAGTCTGCTTTCTTTTCTACATAAAGAAAAATTCTTTCTTAAATATGTGGTGGGAGACTCTTTCAGAAACAGTTTGCAGCATCTCTTTTCATCCAGCCTCTCCCTTAGGAATTCATTGCTTTTGGGATCAGCAACATCTTCTCGGGATTCTTCTCTTGTTTCGTGGCCACCACTGCCCTGTCACGCACTGCTGTCCAAGAGAGCACTGGGGGAAAGACACAGGTATGGAAAAGGCTTGTCCAAGAGTGGAGAAGGACAATTTGCTTTGATAAGAATGAGACTTGTGCTTCCTGATCTGTTTCCAGTATCACCCATCCGTGTCCTTGCTCCACTCTTCACTGAAAAGCTCTTGACAGTTTTCTGATGCAGCAAATCTCAGCTCTCTTAATGTCAAAGGTAGCTGTGAAATTGCTGGGTCGCAGGTAGTTACACTTAACCATTTTTCCCAGGGACAGTCAAGCTTGCCAAGGAATCAGCAATGAAGAAGTTCGCTTTTTTTTTTTTTTTTTTTTAAGTAAGAAGGTTGATTTTTATCAATTTATCAAGGCATGGAGAAGGCCTTGTAACAGAACTTCATGGCTTAATGAGTTGCTATATCTTCAAGATGAAAGTGTCTATTTAACTGTTCTTTATAAGGATCAGGAACTTAGTCTGGTCCCACAGAACAATAGTTTGCTAGCCAGGAGAATTTTTATTGTGACATTTTGGCATGTCTTCATGAGTAGGATTTCTGTTCCTGAAGTTCTCATTGTGGGTTTAATCTCTGCTTTTTGAATGTGGTTTTAAATTGTTGCTTTTGCAGCAACCAGGAAACTAGGATTCCAGTTAATCTCTGGATAAGCTTTCCTTCAAGGAACTCAGGAGCCATTCTCTGAAGCCATGCATTCCAGTGGACTCAGAGTCAGATAGGCCAACCCAAGTGAGTGGGGGAAGGGCAATCCTGAGTGCTGAGTCCTGTTATGCCTGGAGGGCTTCCTCTTACCAAGACAGAAAAAACTATTACTACACAGTGGAAAGGATACTGAGACTATAAAGGAGAACAAAGTAAATAGTTTAACACCACACACATCACCCACATATACACACACCTAACCCCCACCCATGTACATCATATACTACACACGTAACAGATGTACAAAACGTACCATACCACACACACAGTCTTCAAATAGAATTTTATTAAAGTAGAGCTACAAGTAAGTATGAGAGTACAAAAGTAGGGTGTCCAGGGAGAATTTAAGGGGCCCCTCATGCTGTTTTCCTATTATTATGGATATTTATGGCAAGTTGTAAGCATGGATATCTTCTAATTTCTTGGCTCCTGTTGAATAGAAGTTTAATTTTAACTTTCAGAATTTTTCTTATTAGACTTGAATTCACTTTTTTCACCACCAAACATTTTTAAGTTGAGGAAGCCAATCAGGCAATGTAGTCTATGGCAAGAGGCATCGCAAAAAATCTGTGCTCAAGGGAGGAGGTCGGAGATGACTTTCAAAGTTGCACTGGTATTCAGGTGCCAGCTGTGAGTGTTTCTGCTGTGACTGAGTCACAAGGCCATAAGTGGGTGCAGGCATATCCCCCATGCCAATGTCCACTTTCCTGCTGTTAGCTCCAGACTCAAATGAGGCATGGGCTGGAATCTCCCCATAAGAATGCCCATGTAAAGTGATTCCTTGGCAGAGAGCTTGGGGATAATGGTGTTCTGGTAAGCTGATATCTCCTGCCACACACAGGCGTGTATTATATTTAAGAGTGAAGGATGCCAGGATTTCAATATTGAAGAATAAAACAAGCACACAAATGGCTTGATATTTAATTACTGAAATGTATACTAAGTTCTGGGGTTAAAAGTCTACGTGTTTAGACTGAAATCCAAGGAGTCATGACCAAATAAACTAACAGGTCTTCCCTTGGCTTCTCATATTTTCTCTTATGTTGGAGCCTCAGTTTCTGCATCTATAAAATGGGAATTGCATCCAGCTCATAAGGAGGGATATTGAGAGGATTAAATAAGATGCTTGTGAAGTGCTGACATGTGTTTGTAAATTGCTCCAGTCATTCGCTTCCCGCGTGGGTGCGGTGTGTTAATGTCTATGACATAGGTATTGTGCCTGACACACAAGAAGTGCACAGCATGTACTTGCTGAAAGAATAAACAGAAGAAAAAGTAATACTGGACATCACCTGTTTTCAGCACATTTACAGATTGTAGAAGAGATCAACATTGCAACCTGTTTTGTTCCTCACCCCCACTCAACTCCTACTGACTCATAAAATTTTGATTACAAACTCATCTCTAGCTCTGACCTCCCTCTCATTTAACAGAATAATTAATTTTCTAATACTTGGAGCTTCTCATAGATGATCTATAACATCTCCTACTAATCAACCTTATATAGTAAGTACAAGCAAAGGCTTCCTCACAGACTTTAATATCATGGCTAAAATAAGACCTGATCTTCATAATTGGAGGGTTATTATTACACGTGTGGTGTGAGTTGGACAATGGTCCCTACCCTCAGATTTTCATCTCTCTCACCTATTCACAGCAGCCATCATCCACAGAGAAATGCAGGTGGCTCATGATTGACCCTGAATGCTAGTTAAGAAATTGCATGGAATAAAGGAAAAGAGGGGAAGGAGGAAGCATATTAGCTTTTCTGCTTAGACAGGAGAGAGGAAAGTTCCCCAAGGACCTGGGAACTTGGAGGCAAAAGAAAACATGAGAAAGGACTCGAGGTCGATACCAAGCTTTTTCATAAATTACATACATAATATTGCCTCTGGCTGAACTAGATTTAATAAGGATATGAATGTGTATGGCTGTGAAATTTCCTTCTATTGCAGATTTTCTTTTTCATTGACTTTATCTGTCTCCTGAATCCAAACTTCTTGCATCAGGTGGTCCTTGTGCCTCACACAATTTTCCCTGTTGCTTCTTCTGTGGTTGCTTTGCTTCTGCTTCCCTGTCTCCTTTTCTTCTTTGTTTCAGAGTTTCTAGTCTTCACCTTGGCCATGCCCCAGCTGTTTGAACAGAAAACTCATTGGTCATCTACTCAAACACAGAACAGTCCCACCCCCTCAGCCTCTCTCCTAACTCTTTATGGATCTTAGCAGGACATTTTTGACAGCTCAGGTAAAGTTTCTGAAGGTCCCGTTCCCTACTGTTTGCTCTGTTAACACCTGGGCTGCTGGCAGGCAAAGCTTGGAGCCTGCCTCTGTGGGACTCTAGGGGGAAGAGCCCACCTCCTGATATTTCCATGCAGTTTTTGAGTTTGCAACAGGACTGATTCATTCATTTAGTTTTCCCTGAGACTTTTGTGGGTGCCATGCACTACAAGTACAAAATGTTATTGGCTATTACCACTGATGATTCAGTCGTACAGAAGAATGAGATATACATCATGAATTTCATTTCTTGGGAACCTTTCAGTCCCCTCATGTTGGGGAAGGGGAGGTGGTCCAAGATTCCTGGTATTTCATTGTCCTGAACTGACATCAAAACTATAGGTCCATATGAAATTCAGGACATTTTGGCTTTTCTTTAGCTTTTCTTTAGTTCAGACTCAAACTACACATTTTCTTTAATTTATTGGCCACAGATCCTACATACATGTCTTCCACTTTTCTTGTGCTTTGTAGTATTTTAGCAAATAATTCCTAGTTCTTTCAACAGTATTGAGTAGAAGGGGGAGATCAGAAGGTCTCAAGTGCACCACACATTGAGTGAGCGGGGAGAGAGAAGGGAGGATGACTCCATTTACTGGATGTGTGTCTTTCAGGTTGCTGGCCTCATCTCTGCTGGGATTGTGCTGATCGCCATTGTTGCCCTGGGGAAGCTGCTCGAACCCTTGCAGAAGGTATGACCTGGCATCTTGGCACTCTGGTTGCATAATTTCTCACCACTGCTCTGCCACCCGAGCATAACAGGAGATATAAAAATTGTCACATGGAAAGCCATTCCCCTGAATAACATAGCCTTACCTGTCTTTCTTGGCAGTCGGTCTTGGCAGCTGTTGTAATTGCCAACCTAAAAGGGATGTTTATGCAGGTGTGTGACATTCCTCGTCTGTGGAGACAGAACAAGATTGATGCTGTAAGTCACACACTATTTCTTCTTTCTCTGAAATTAGATTTCTGTGGTTCTGGCCACACCACTATGTCCCCTCATTTCCCAAGTTTTACTTATATTTTAGAAACCCTAGAGCAGAAACTAGAACTATGTAGAATTATACTATGTGGATAAGCCAAAACTGTGAAGTTAAGATAAACCGTATTTTGAGAAGGTGCTATTTGGGGGGGGGGGGGGGGGAAGATTCATTACCAGCAGAAACTTGTATAAGCTCATTCATGGACGCCAGAACTTCGGAAGCCCAAAAGAAAACTAAGAAACATTTTGTAAACTCCATTTTTGAAGGATATATGAAACATAAAACAAACATAAAAATCACAAAACACAAAAACCTTTGCTGATTGTAATTCTGACTAAAGTAACTCTCACAACTGTTCTGAGGGATTTTAAAGACCAGAAGCTAAATCTGTTATAGTTCTGCTTCTATTTAAATCTGGACAGATAAAAAGAATGAGAACATTTCCTACATATTGATATGGAACCATTTGAGACAAATTAAGTGAAGAAGAAACCAATAAGAGGATGTGTATAATACTCTAAAATGTGGGGAAATAAAGTAAGACTGTGTAGCCATATTTACTTGTGTTTTCAAAAAGAAATGCCAGGAGAACGTATGTACACATAAGCACACAGAAATAAAGGGAGATATGAGTTGAGAATGGGTACAGAAGGAGAGGGTTGCAGGCAAGATTTTTCACCATATACCTTTTCGATATTAATCCCACTTGAGTCATATTAATGTGTTGCCTATTAAAAATTACATTAAAACTATTTAAATAGATACTCCCACTAAAATATAAAAAAATCAGATTTTTTTTAAAAAAAACTATGATTTGTTTGTGGACAGTTGATCTTATTATTTCTATAGGGAGCCTTTCACATAATGAACTAATCAATTCTTTCATTCCTACTTTTTTCCTAGGTTATCTGGGTGTTTACATGCTTAGCATCCATCACTCTGGGCTTGGACCTGGGTTTACTAGCTGGCCTTATATTTGGATTGCTGACTGTTGTCCTGAGAGTTCAATTGTGAGTACTTCAAGACCCAGGTTTCTTATAAACAGGATGATATACGCTGAGATTTCTTATACCATTTTTGAGAAATATGGTAAAACCACTCCTTTACAAAGTGTTACTATTGTGTTGGGTGTGTCTCTTAATTAAGCAAGTATTACTTTTCACACATTATTATATTTAATCTTCAAAAAAAAAAATCCCACAAATAGGTTCAATATTCTCATTTGATAGGTACAAAAATCAAAGCTCAGAAAGGTTAAGAACCTTCTCCGAGATAACACAGCTAGTAAATTAGCAGGGCAAGATTTATTTTGTTTTTTTATAATTTATTTATATATAAATTTCACATCATTGTAATCCCAGGGATGTCCCCCCCCTCCCCTCCAATCTCCCCCTTTCCCTCCTGAGCAGGGCAGGATTTGAACTCAGATGTATCTCATCCCAAATCTTGTGCTTAGTCACTTGTTCTAGCTGTGTTTTCCTTCTAGTCAAGGTAAGATTAAAGGTAAATGATTCAGTAAAAGATCAACTACTTTGTAGTTTCTTCTATAAAGGAAATGAAGGGAGTGAGGCACTGGACTTGAGGCTTGGGATAGGACAGTTGCTAAATATATTAGAGCTCATTTTCTTTGGATGCTGGTAACCCAGAAGTTATGTAAAAAGTGGGAGACTTTATAAAACAGTCAATGTGACCAAAATTCATTCAAATCTGCCAATTAAGGCATGTATCCAATAAGACACAATTGTGTGAAGTAGACATAATTAGATCATATGCAGAGTAAAAGGCAGCCTAGACCTAGTTTACATTAATGGAAAACAGTCTGTGGGGAAGCTTGAATGTATATGTTTCTTTGTTGGTTTTGTTTTGACTCTTAAGAGACTTTGGGTAGTGCCCTACTGGGCTGAGATAGGAACTGAGACTTCCCCTCCTCAAAATAACCGTTGCCTTTCTAGACTTCTGATCCCTTCTCTGCCTGTGCTTGGGGCATGAAGGAATAAGAAATCTGGAAAAACATCGATGTCTTCAACTTAGCATGGTGCACCTTTCCTATTTCAGCAACCATTTCTCTTTTCCTTCCCTACCCTGGCATAACGGAACCTACCCAAAAAGAGTTACTGTCTCAGTAGCCATAAATGGTTGCCAAAGGGCCTGAAAGAATCTCCAAAGTGTCTCAGTTTACTGCTGGAAAGCAACTTAAAAGCTGTTCTCAGAGGATCCTGCTTGGAAGTGCTCTGTAGACCTCAGAGCTGACTTTTCCTTGTGTTCGTGTAGTGGACAGAGTGCAGACACCATAGAACTTGTGAGTTTTCAGTTAAAATATCAGCACAGCAAAGTCAGCCAAGGAGAAATCTGCAGCACATTTTTGCCGCTGATTTGGCAAATAGGCTTTTAGCCAACAAAAAGCAGTTCTCCACAGCATTTAATTTTCTGTAATTATAAGGCTGATCCAAGAGTACATTGTTGAAAGTACCCCCAAACAGACACTCTTTCTTCAGGAATTGTATTGAGAATTTGTCCCTAGTCACACTTGAAGAATCAAGCAATTTATTTGATGGGATCAGGGATGGGAAATCAACATTCTGGTTAATGGGAAGGACAAATTTCTGCCTCTCCCAGGCTCCTGTTGCTATAAATGAGACTAATTAGACCACTACCCGCTCCATACTTCTTCAGAAAGTAGTTGTAACTCATAAGTTCGTGCTAGTACTGAAGACAATTACCGAAGACTCACGGGTTAAACAAAGAACTGTGCTGTCTCTTGATTCCAAGCCATTCCTAATGGTTTGAACCTCAGTTTGTCCCCACTTCTGCCAAATGGAGATAATCCTGTTGACCTTCCAGGGCTATGCTGGTGATTAACATGTATAGAAGCTCATTCTTTATCCTATACACACATGAAAGTATGATGCTCATTATTTCTCAGTCATCAGTAAAGAGTCACAGCTCTTCCTTCTCCCCCAATTTTGCACAAACACCAGCTGTTCATTTCAGACTTAGCTACAGGAAAATGTCATCTGCAGTAAACATAGAGTCCAAAACATCAGAATGATGAGCTCTTTAGTATGTTATTTCTTCTAACTTCTTATTCCAAAGCATGCCTGTTCCAAAAAGTTCTGATCTTGATTTTCCCTTTTTCAGTCCCTCATGGAATAGCCTTGGAAGCATCCCTAGCACTGACATTTACAAAAGTACCAAGAACTACAAAAATGTAAGTGCCTTTGGGAGTCATGTGCTGAACTTGGATTTGCTAGCTTGGCTTTTGAGGGTTGAACATTTCTCTTTTTGCCTAGTAGGTACAAAGTAACCAAAGAGCGGGTTTTGTCAGGAAAGTTTAGGACTTCACTGGGAGTGTCATCAATGCTTTTTGCCTCATGCACCCTCTGGAATTGATGGTTTATATAAAGTCCATTCATGCTAGTTAGATATAATTTTAATGTAAAATCATGGTAAGAGAAAAGTTTTGAATAGATAAATTGATTATAGTTAGATTCTGATTCAAAATTCTATTTCTCTGAGTACTGGGGTCAAAAGATACAGAAGTTACAGTGAATAAATCTTGGGCTCTGTGTATAGCCTGGCACCTATAGGTAATAATACCATTTTGTGCATTAGAAAAATTTCTGAGTAGATCACATTACAGGAAAAAAGTGCATAGCTATGTATTGCAATTTCTGTGATTCTCATTTTGTAATATATACAAATATTATTTGAATCATTTCTGCGTTGTAGACTGGAATAATAGTTAAATGTCAATTTACCTCCATATTAAGAAATGGACAGAGCCTCAGAGATTTCTGGAACAAAATAAAGCATATCAGCATGTGTAATCACAGTCCTGAAAGTAAAGAGAGGAAAAATGGTAGATACAGTATTTATATAAATGTCAGAATTTCCCCAAACTTGATGAAAAACATAATGTATAAATCCAAAATGCCTGCTGAGCCCAATTCATGGACACACAGAGATCCAATCCTGGACACACTATGGTAACACTGCTGAAAGCCAATGCCTAAAAATGGTTTCAATAGTAAGAAAAAAATCTATTTCTTACTGTGTAATTTTTATTCTCTATGAAATGAAAATCCTTATGATATTTTCTATGTTCAACTATGCATCTTTCATGTTCTCTATCACCAAGGAGCTGGTTTGACATTTTGCTCTATCTGAATTGGAAGAAATAATATATAATACAGGGAATCAGTGAGGTATCAATGATAGGTTTGTATTCCCTACAAATAAAATTGTTTATGAAAAACAGGGGAAAGGATTAAAAAAGCAGAGAGGAAAATTAAGCAACATCAATTTAGAAAATATAGTTTTAAAGGCAGAAAAAATTCTATTAATGTAAATTTTTAAATTTTAAGTTTACTTTAACATTAAAATATTGCTGGACACTGAACATGGAATTTCAGTAGTTGCTGCTTAATTTATTCTCACAGTAATTCTCATTGTGTTGAACCAAGTGTTGTCAAGAGCTAAAAATTATTCTAGAGCATCTTTTGGCTCTATGGCAGGGAAAACTAGGCTGCGTTTGGGAGTTTTGGATTCTAGTCTCCAGTGTAGAGGTTGAGCCCAGTTACTCAACCTTAGTTAATCTCATTTGAAGGAACTGAATTAATGTTGCTGTGATTCCTAAAAACTAGAAAGTCTGCAGTTCTCTGATACTGTGATTCTCCTTTGATCTGTCTGCTGTGTATCAGAGGAAGAGCAGACCAGCAACAGCACAGCAAACCTCCTTCATTTTCTCCTTAAAAATATGTCAGCAAAAAAAGGGAGACAATGGTATGAACTCAAGGCAAATCTGTCACCATCTAGGTCTTAGTTTCTTCATGTGAAAATCAGGAGGGTGAATATTGCTATCCAAGGTCCTTCGTACTTACACCTTCAACAGGGCATTAGTGACCTATTGCCTTTCCCACTCAAGAAAAGTTGAAGGCTGTTGCCCAGCTCCTTTATGATTGACTCCAAGTTGAATAGCTGGAAATTTAATGAATTTTTGAGGGCTGAAGCTGTTTAATCTAATGGGTTTTTTGGTTTGTTTTTTTGTTTGTTTGTTTTTATGCTAGATTGAAGAACCAGAAGGGGTAAAGATTCTTAGGTTTTCTAGTCCCATTTTTTATGGCAACGTCGATGGTTTTAAAAAATGTATCAAATCCACAGTAAGTACTTATTTCTATATTTCTACCTTCCTTTGAGATTTCACTTAATCTATAGGTATTTATTGCGCTGAAACTGGGCAAATGCTACCATACCCTATTCTCCTCTGGTGGGTGTTCAGAATACTAGTATCCTTGATTTTAAATACCTTACCACTTCTTTAAGAATAGAGAAAATACAACAGTGATACAAGCATTGAAGTCCAGGTAGTGATAACTTTATGCTAAGTAGAAACCTTAGAGGCATTTCCAGGAAGAATGCGGGTCTTACATCGGTAGGGTAGATGGTCAATGGCAAGAGTTCATGGATATCAGGCCATGTAGTCAGATGGAACAAACTTTAGATTGCAACTATCCAGATGGAAGGACAGTAAGTCAGGTATTTGGGAATGTAGGTCAGGTATTTGGGAATGATGTGGCCTGAGAAGAAAAGGTGAGATCACATATTAGAGGATAGGATTGTCCATTTGGAGTAAAGAGTAAAAAGTCTATGTGGAAAATGCAAGCTGGGAATTCTGGTCCCGTATGCCACACTGTACTTCAAAGTTGGGGTTTGTTTCTAGATTAGTAATTTCCTAAGTGAACTCCAGGTAAACTGGTTCTGAAGAATGTTTATAGATTTTACAATAACAAAAGGTTTCTGTGATGTCAAAGAAATTTGAAAAATACAGACTTAAAACTGAAGAGGTTTTTATTGTTTTGTTTTCTGTTGTCTTAGAGCCTTTGATGTAGCACTGAGAGTCTTCACCAGGTCTCTGGATGGGCAGGGAAGTGTGACTTAACAGTGGAGACCTCTATCAGACCTCAGATTTCTTTTCTGGCAGGCTGTCTCAAGGAATAATCCCATTTGAGAAATAACCTTTCCAGATAACAATTGTCATTAAAGAGTATTAGGACCAGATGTTTTAAGTAACTTGACGTTTATTTCCAAAGGTTGGATTTGATGCCATTAGAGTGTATAATAAGAGGCTGAAAGCACTGAGGAAAATACAGAAACTCATCAAGAAAGGGAAATTGAGAGCAACAAAGGTAAAGCAACATCGTTTTCCCCCTTCTTAAATTCTATCTCAGATGAAAATGAAAGCAGTTAGTCTAAAATTAAATCTACCCACTTGGTACCCAGATGTGGATAAGCAGATGACATATGTACGTTGGAGAACAGCTGACTTGTTTTTGTAGGCAAGAGGCAATGGGAGGGGATGAAATGAAGTCAGCAGAGCTCCTTGGAAATACAGGGTGTGATTTTTTTTTCCCATTATGATATAAACCTTCTTTTTACTGAAAGGAACAAAACAAGTGCTAATTCAATGTCAGAACATTACAACAGACAGCAGTAAGCTCATAAACTTTCAGAGCTCTAACTTTTATTTAGTTTGTACTGCCAATGTGTCTTTTGGCCATATTCCACAGTCTTTTGGAAATCAAGAGCTTCCTGGTTCCTCTGCTCTTTCATTTTTCTTTCTAGAGCATATCAAAGTTTGGGCTAAGGTTAATTAACTTCATTTCTTAAAAGCTCCCCTCTTTAGTGTTTTGCTTACCAAGGAAATATGTGTGGAACTTTTAAGTCATGTATGTATATTATCATGTAGCCTGCAATTAATGACAGCTTTACTTCTTTCTCAGTTTGGATTTCTTTTATATCCTTCTCTATCCTAATGGCTTTAGTAGGACTTCCAATACTATGTTGAATAGTAGTGGTATAAGTGAACTTCCTTGTCTCTTATCAGATCTTAGGGGGAAAACTTTCAGTTTTTCACCCTTGAGAATGATGCTTTCTGTGGGTTTGTCATGTACTGGCAAAAGACATCCCAAATCAATGACAATTAACTTGGTAGTGTCTCCTTTGTTTAGAATGGCATTATTAGTGATATTGGTTCACCGAATAATGCTTTTGAACCTGATGAAGATATTGAAGATCCAGAAGAATTTGATATCCCAACCAAGGAAATAGAGATTCAAGTGGATTGGAATTCTGAACTTCCAGTCAAAGTGAATGTTCCTAAAGTGCCAATCCATAGCCTTGTGATTGACTGTGGAGCTGTATCTTTTCTGGATGTTGTTGGAGTGAGATCATTGCGAGCGGTAAGGTTTTGATGGTTTGAGTTCTAGATTTGAAATTTTGACAATAGCGAAATGATATAGGTTACCGAGACTTGCAAAAAGGTGCTTGTATGGGGTTTTTCATAATTGTGAGAGAATATTCTGCAATAGAGTATAGTATAGGCAATGGAGCCAAACTTTCTGGGTTCTGCCACTTAGTGATAGTGTATCTATGGGGCAAGATGCTTAATCTATTTGTACCTCAATTTCTTTACCTCTAATAAGGACCTAGTAATAGTATCTACTTTATATTGTGGTTTTGAGGATTAAACTAGTTAACAATATCTAATCTATGCTCATTGTCTGGTTTAAAAGAGTGTCTACTACATAGACACCCCTTAGCAAATATTAATGTGGATTATGTTTTATTTTTCTGAGAATATATAGGATATGGAATATGAAAACAAACAATAATGGTTAGCTTTTTCATTTGGAATCTGGTGGCCATGTATACACGCCCATATCTCTTCCATCCCCAAAACATAAATACAGACTCTTTTCTGTAATCAGCAGGGGCTATATTGGAGTACCTCCTGGGTTCCCTTCTTTCCTTCCTTTCACAAATATTTTGAACACCTCTGTGCTACAGAGTGCTGTGCTACTGAGTGCTGAATGTTGTTACCTCCTGAGATACCTCATCCCTTACCATACTTGAACTGTAGCAAGAAAATCTGTTTCCCAATAATGAAATTTCTCAATAATGAATTTTTCTCAAAGTCCTTATTAATCACAAAGTTTTTGAAGCTGGATACACTGAATTATGAACAGATAAAGTTACAACAAATTATTTTTAAATTTTTAGATCGTCAAGGAATTCCAAAGAATTGATGTAAATGTGTATTTTGCATCACTTCAAGGTAAATGTATATATTCACTTCTCTATAACTTTCTCCCAAGCCTTCTCTCCTACCTTGAAATGTGGGTACATGATTCCAAAGCCTTTTTTAAAAACTACTCTCTTTTTTATTGTGGTAAAAGATAATGATACAAAATCCATCATTTTAGTCACATTCAAGTGTACAATTCAGTGACATTAAGTACATAAACAAAATCCTGCAGCAGTCATCACAACTGTCTACTTCCAAAATGGTTCATCATATTAAGTAGAAATTCTACTGACTAAACAGTCATTCTGAGGGCTTTTTAGAACGTAGAAAGATATTGCTTCCAAGTTGTGCTATAGAGCTGGTAATTCGTGGAAACCTAAGTCCTACCAATGGTTCAGGATCAATGGGGAGAAATTAAAATGGGGAAAGCAGAGCTGGAGATGACTTGGATTCCAAAGAACTAGATGCTTCTCCAGCTGATGAGTTTGTGTCTGTGTGTCAGTGTGTGTTGCACTGCAACCATCCCAATAGGGTTCCAGCAGCTAAAGTGTGTCAGAGCTCTGAATGGATTTTATAGGTTTTGATGCTCTCAGGGAACCAGGTACATAGGCACACCAGATAGGGAGGCTGGGCAAATTGTATGGCAAGCAGGCAAGTTATGCAGCAGGGGCAGAATCTTCATGGTTTTTCTCTTTGCTCTCTTGTGTTCCCTTTTTGTTCTCTCTGAGTTCTCTCTTTGGCTTTCTTCCCACTGGGTGATGCTTTGAGTGCCACCCTCCTAGCCCAGGTGAGCCAACTTACACATACACACACCCATGGGGCCAGGCATATACAATCATGGGGAGGGTGCAACACTACGGGTGCTGGTCATAGAGGCTAATAGCCAAAGGGCAAAACTCTAATAATTCCTTGACCCTACAGTGTGTGTAAGGAAATACTAATGCTGATGTTGAGTTTTCCAGAAGCAGAGCCTGAGATAAGGATTCTTGCACAAGTGATTTATTGTGAAAAAATCTGGAAAAATTCATAAGGCAGCAAGGGATGTAGGATAGGGCAGGGGAAGAGGCTGGACATATACATAGTTTCAGAGGTCTGCTTTAACCCTGTTTCACAGGGAACACACAGCAGGGAAATTATCAAGAGTTAATCCTCTTTGAGGCAGGGGAGCTAGCCTTTATACCTCCAGATCAGTCTGTCAATGGCTGCAAACTATTTGTGGTTATGAATAAAACCCTCTTGCTATGGAAAATACCCAGAGAAAAGTACAGCTGTGAACCATTAGTAACTCAGACAGTTGGGAATGGGCACACTTAACAAAGGAAAAGATCAGGAACCGAGGCCACCTGCTAGCAAGAGTAATGGTATAATTTATGCTAGGGAAGAAGTTCAGTCACTCAAGGACATCGTCCTATTTTAGAGATGAATAAAAAAAAATTAAAGGAAGAGCTGTAAAAACTTATTATTGTTTGATGTCACAAAATATATATTCCTAGAGACAAATTAAATATTATCTCTTTTTTTGAAGATCCTCTGATGGAAAAGCTGGAGAAATGTGGTTTCTTCAGTGATAATATTAGGATGGACATATTCTTCTTAACAGTCCACGATGCTGTCCTCCATCTACAGAACCAGATTCAGTCCCGAGAGGTTCAGGATTCCATTTTAGAAACGGTAAACATTTAACTTTTCTATGCTTTTCTATTCTTCTCACTGAAAAAACAGCTGTTTTGTTATTTTTTTCACATCCTGTTTTTATCCAAGCTCTCAGGCAATGATGTCACACAGGAGGCTACTCAAGAGTGCCCTCCCAGGCTTAGCCTCAAGCTTGTTTACCATCAGGGAGGCATTGTGAGTGGTGGGGATAGATTTTTTGAGAGCATGTATTTTGCCTTTTGTAAAAGGCAAAAATACCACAAGTCTAGGTTTGTACCCCAGCTAAGCTGTTGAAATTTGAAACCATCTGCTTATTGTGTCAGAGACTCAGTTTTCTCATCAGTGAAATGGGAGTAAAAATACTCATCTTTCTGGGTAGATATAGACTAGATAGGATTATTTACAGGAAAACACCTGGTAGTACCTAGCACATTTTAGCTCTGTAATATGTGAGTCTACTAAAAAAGCTGGCATTAACTGTAATGCCCTTTTAGAACATAGGTACTAAATCTTGGGTTTTTGTGTATACAAATGTTATTTAAATTCTCAGCAGTCTAGAAATTCTTAATATTCTTAAATATCCACTTATGATCCATTAGGTCATAAGTAATCTTTGAAAAAGAGGGGAAAAATTGAAAGTCATGAATCAACCCAAAGTTAATTATTTCTTGCAAAATAGAAGACCCTCATTTTCCTTGGACATCATTTTGACAGTTATGACAAATACTGAGGAGAGTTGAGCATCCGGCTCTCAGTCATCAGACCTGGTACACTAGTAGATCTAACACAAGAACCTTGTCTTCCATGGAACTTCTCATGGTAAATTTAGGAAACGAAAACAAATCAATACTAATTGTTTCAGTGAAAGAGTCTATTCTACTTGAAATTGCTTTTCTATTTTTTAGGATAAGTAGATTCTTATTGTAGGTTAGAAGTTAATATTTAAAGTAAAACTAATTTAGAAAACAATAGCACATTATTCTTTTTAGCTATTGTTAGCATAAAGATTGTTCTGTTTCATGCTGATGGGGAAAATGCTAGCCCTAATGACAAAGTGTGGCTTTAACTACAAAAAAAGGGAAAAAGAAAAGTAATCCAGTCACAGAGCTCAAAAAAAAAAAAAAAAAATCTGCAAGATGCTCATCTAAAAAGGCTCCTGCATTAAAAGTAAAAGAAAACCAAGACGGTCAAGTTCTTTCTCACCATGAAACAGTTATTTTGTCATTTTTTCCACATCCTGTTCTGAGCTAAGATCTCAGGCCATGATGTTCACAGAACCCAAGAGCTCCCATCCAGGCTTAGCCTCCAGCTTGTTTACCATCAGGGAGGCATTGTGCGTGATGGGATAGATTTTTTTTGTAATGATCAAAGATTAGACTGATTATAACAAAGTGCCTGTAATATATACTTACAGCTATCAAGTGAGCTTACCCAGTGCTGCTAATGGTGGCCTGTCAGGTCAGGAGACTTGTACTTCTGTGTACCCTCTGTCCAGTGCAAATACCTACATAGCCATGGGGGATAATGACGGGGATAAGTTCGGAGAAATTCATCTTTAGGTGACTTCATGGTTGTGTGAACATCATAAAGTTATGTTATTCTCCAAACAGTACTCCATTTCACGGGCCCAGGAATTCAGGAGGACATCCTGGAAGAGAAGCTGGGTCATTATAACTCCTTGTTGCTCTTGTCATACACAGGCAGTGTGTGCTGTGACATCACTAGGCAATAGATATTTCCAACTGAATTAATTTCCACGGAGTTCAGCTTGGGGGTTGTTTATTGTCACCAGTCATGAACCCTTCACTAGGCATTCACTGCATGCTCAGTGCTGTAGTGAGTGCTCTTAGCTTAGCCACTGAAATAAAAACACTGTTGAATCATTTCAGTAGATGGAGTGACTTGTTAAGAGACATATACTTCAGAGGTTGGAAGAGAGTTGAAAAGGCTAAACAGTGGAGAATTATACCAGTTCATACTCGAATGTGGGGAAAAAAGGTATAGAGAAAATTCTAAAGTGGGAAATATAAAAGAACAAGAAATTAAAAAGAATTTTGAAGTATGTACATTGTAGATGAGAAGAACCAGCAAAACCTCAAATCAGTATCAGTGGAGTATCAGGTGGGTGGATGCTATTATATTTCAAATAAATATTCTCTGTGTTCTCTTTGAAAGATCACCCTTATCCAAGACTGTAAAGATCCTCTTGAATTAATGGAAACAGAGCTGATTGGAGAAGAACTTGATGTCCAGGATGAGGTATGATCTTTATTTCCTTTCAAGGAAAATTTTGGACTAAATCTTGAATAAACACGGTAATAAAAATTGGGACTATGCCCAGTTAAAAGTACTCAGGAAAAGTAATTTTTAAAGGAACAGTTTCATAAAAAAGGGTAACCTGCAAAACAAGAATTCTCCCTAGAAGACATTAAATCCTTGGGGATCTTTTGCCTCAGACATTTAGTATGAAGAATGACTGGAAGTAGCCAACACTCTGGTGCTGATTGTTCAGAGGCTAAAACCATAAGACAGGGAAACAGTGAATAGAGGGGGTTTCTAACCCAGGAGTTTCATAAACTCCAGGAATATTATTCAAGGAGTAGGACACTCCTGACCTTTCCTTGCCTGATTGTTGAGGCTTCTAAAAGGCACTCCCTCCATTCAAGACTGATTCTGTATATTCCTGACGCTCTTGGGACATCAAACTATTCCAAAAACATTTGACTGAAGCTTGTAGTATCTGAGTGAATTTTACATTTCAACCACTAAGGAAAATGTGACCAAAAAGGATGATCATAGAATTTTACACTTGAAACAGATCTTCGATGTCAAGTAGCCCCACATTCTAGTTCATGTAGAAATCTCTCCCACACCACCCTTGAGAATGCTCATTCAACTTCTGTGTGAATATTTCCATACATTGGCAACTGGTAGTTTTTCCAGGGAATCTGTTACATGGTTGGAAGTCTGCAAGCAGTTGTTGGGCTTACAAGACTAGGCTTGGTCTTCCTAACAACACAATCGCCCCCTCCCCTCCCCACTTAACAGCCCTTATATATTTGAGAATAGCTCTCATGTCTTCCCCAGACTACACTCCAAGTGAGACTCTTCTAGTTTCCTTATAGACAGGAAATTTGTCAATGCTTCCCTGGCCAAGAGAGGCACACAAAACCCCAGGTTGTATCAGCCCAACCTGGAGATTATGCAAACATAAATTACTTTGATCTCAAAATATTTCTAGTAATATGATTTTAAAATGTGTTTATTTTCATAATAGCTACATAAATGTCTTTGTTTCTATTGAAGCAAAAAGGTAACCTAAAGACTTGGGCATTTTTTCACGCAAACTGTAGTCCAGCGGTGCTCTTCATCTATATGTGTGTCATTGACTTTTGACCCTAATGCACAAGTACACATATTTTGAAGCTAGATTACTTCTTTTTGGTTCTGGCTTCTGCCATTTTGAATAACTGACACTTGAATTCTCAATCTGTTATCCAGCATATTAACTGCTGGTCCCCACTGGTGTCATATGCAAATCTGACAGGCATGGCCTCTCATCCTTATTCTAGGTCCTAATTTTAAAAAAGTTGAATAATGTTCAAACCCTTACGGTAAAATCAGGCAGTGAGGGTGACAGGCAGAGAAGACTTCATAGAGGGCACATGTTGCAAGAGTGAGAACCAAAGGTTCTACATCTTAGCCCCCCATCTTTTTAGCCCTTGGTGAGCTGTGCAACCTTTCAGTGAGCTGTGCAGCCTTTCAGTTTTTCAGCTATAGTAGTCTAGGACTACTGTGAGCTGTGCAACCTTTCAGCTTTAGTAGTCTAGGACTTTGGCTTTAGGACTGGCCAAAAACTCAGCATATATCAAAATTGGAACTTAGGAAGTTGCCATATTATGTAAGTATTTTTAATTGTCACAAAGAAGCGTTGCTCAGGGTAGGGATGCCTAAAGATGATGCTAGCAGAGTGATTTCAAAGGTTGGGTTCTAGAACCAGCTGCATTTGGGTGTTGCACAGTCTGCTACTTGCAACTTTGCAGCCCAAGGCACATTACTTACTCAGTCTTCCTTTTAGTTTTTCATGTAAAGTAGAAATAATATGTCTTCACAGAGTGGTGGAAATTAAAGGATGCGTGTACTAAGAATAATCTTGTGCATAGCAAGTACTCAGTGGATTGCAATTATCTCTTTTAAATAAATCCATTATGTTATGATGTCCAAAATTGAGTTTTTACCCTACTTTTTGGGTGGTGGTATACACCTAAGACAAGAAAACATAAGCAACCAACCCTATAAAAACACATCGGTAGTAAATGTAACATAGGCTGAAGGAGAATTCTGTTGCATTAACACTATTTCCCTTTGCTTTTCAGGCAATGCGTACACTGGCTTCCTGAAAGGGCCTCAGGAAGTCACATTAAGCAAGGTCTGCAAGGCAAAATCTACCCAGCAATGTAATTCTATATTTTCTGCATTGACTGTTTCTTTGGACTTGAAACATTTCATTTTTTTTCCCTTAGATGTTTTTTAATCTTTGATTTAAAACAACACACCTTTTAGCTTTGAAACAGAAGCACAAAGATTGTTTCTTGACTTTATAAAATAACCTAAATTTAAAATGTGTAAACTGGTGAGGAGAATTACAGTGATTTAGTGAATTCCAGGATCTGCTGATGTTCTGTGGTGATCCCCAATAGATTTGCTGGTTCACACAGGGATTGGTGCATCTCTGTTCTGCCAGGGTAGGAGTGACCTAACAGCCTTTGAGGTTTTAAAGAGCCTGATCGACCTTGATACCTGTGAGCTGCTCTGATCGTATGTGAAGTCATACTGAGTAAATGCAGAAATATAATAAGTAGTGCATTTATTAATAGCAACCTTCAAATATCACTTTTGGCAAAAAAATTAATGTAAAATTGGTTAGTATTTAGTAATGAAATACTATTATATGTGACCAAATTCAGAATCAAGGAAACAATTCTCTTGAAAGCTACAAAACTGGGCTCATATATTTTAGAAACTTTGGCTTTGAAAAGTAAAGCAGTAAAAAGGTTGTTTTGGTTTATAGAAATCACTTTTCCCTCTGATACTAATCATAGATCCACAATTAAGATCAAGTAAAATATATGACAATCTCTAGCTTAAAATGCAGTTTATCATAATTTATAGATATGGTCATTGGGTAGAAGTATATTTAAGAGATCTATTTAAAATCTTTAAAACGTGTTTTTTTTTAACAAAATTTGAAATATATATATAAGCTTGTGGTGAGTAAGATAAATTTTTAGGATTTTTTTTTAAAGAAAAAGAACCCTAATGAATAAGCATTAAAGCAGAATGTTTTCTGCTTCTCTGAAAAATCAACAATATGGAAAGTGATCTTAACTTAATTCTGACCACTTCTCAGAAAAAAAAAAAAAAACACCTAAGAACTGATCTAAATCTTTGTCTATACATCTGTGCCCAAAATTATTAAGACAATACTTTGAACTCAATATCAAAAGAAAAAAATGGAAAATACATTGAAAACATAAATCTTCCATAAATTGGAAATACTGTAAGTCAGAAATGCATCTAAGAAACCCAAGCTATGTACAGCCAAGCCTTCGTTACATGTACTCAGAACACTTACATTAGCCCATAACTAGGCAAAATCATTTAGCATATAGCCTATGCTATAATAAAGCCTTGGGTATCTCAGACACAGATAGGTATTTTTTGAACCTAATGGGATGGAACAAAAACACAATATCCAGAAAAAACTGGCAGTACAGTACACTGTAGAGCACTGGTTGTTTACTCTTTTGATTGTATGGCCAACTGAATTGCAGCTTGCTGACACTGCCCAGCATCAGGAGAAGCTATAAAACTATAAAAAAAATTGTCACTAGCCTGGGAAAAGATCAAAATCCAAAATTTGAGGTAAATATTTTATTAAATATGTATTGCTTTCACACCACAATAAGATGAAAAAAATCATTTAGTCTAACCACCGAAAGTCAGGAACCATCTGTATATAGGTTTTTAAGAAATCTACATTTTAAGCCAGGAAATATTATTTATATTTTTTACTTTAACTTAATCTTTTCTGTGTGCCAACAATTTTCTAGGTATTATATATAATATATAGGCTTTGGTCCTATGGACTATTCCCATGTATTTCACACTGGAGTGAATGAAGTTGTGCTTCATTTCTAGAGAAAAATACTCAGGTCCCCAACCAAGACTAAGTCTTGCTTGCTTGAGAATTACATTGTATATGTGTCTGACTCTCAAAAGGCAGCATGTCTTAACTGTTTTCCTTTTAAAATATAATCAAAAATAAGGTATCTACCTCTGAAGGAATATCATCAGTGAATATATCAAATTGGTTGATTAAAAGCATCATCATCATCATCTCCCCACCCCAATACTGTATACCTGAATTGGAGTGAGTTGTAATATATTATAACATTCATTCATGTGCTGGGATTATACTGTCTTTAATTGACTTAGGACACATTTCCATTCATGTTGGACAGCACTGTAGCAGGATTATAAAGTTATCTCATCTTCACAGTAACACCTGCTTATAGTGACAAGCCCTATTTCTGAAAAGTAAATAGAATAGTCTTGCAGCAAGTGAATGAATACCTCTGTTCAATAGAGGGCATATGCACTGCCTGTTCTTTTATCAGTTGAAGGAAATACCAAAGTTACATTTTACAAAAGGGGTATGGTTTTGTCAAATCTTGGATCATTTGTGAATAAATGAGTCTCCAATTTGACTTTCCCAAACACTTTAGGAATACGGTCTCTTCTAAGCATCTTGTGAATATAGTGAGTATACTTTTTATTCTGTATTGTCAACGGGGAATCTACTTGAAATTAAGCTTTTTGTTATGTTTCTAACTTCTTGGATAATATTCCAGTATTATATAGGTATTTCGATGACAAGGCAAAAAATCAAATCAAGAACATTGGGAAATATCTGCACATATTTTTATTACATATAAAGTTGTAATTGTCAAAGTACTCAGTTGTATCCTTTTTGAGCATAATTATTAAGCATAATCAAACACTACATTTGAAGTTTGTCATTATTCTTATCAGCCCTTATATTTCCACTTCCATTTGTTTTTGTCCATTTTCTTTTTGTAAAGACATCAATACAATAAATAATGTTATTCACAAATATTTGTTGGATCTTGTCATTCTTGCTTAAATATTTCTAGCTTTTGTTGTATAATGGCCTTCATTAGTTTAAGCAAACTTTTCACACTGCTGCAAGCATCATCAAAGGAATTCACTATATAGTATACAACTTAAAGAATTTCTCATGGATAGAGCTAGAAGAAATTATGCTAAGCAGAAATTAGTCAGGAAAAAAAAAGAAAATACCAGATGATCTCACTTATATGTGAGATATGGGGAAATAACACAAAAGGACAAGAAAAAGTTAAAACTAACAGATGCAAAACTAAAACATGAAGCAAGGGGAGGGTAAAAGAGACGGTGAAATCTGGGGAGGGATGAGCACGAGAGATTAACATGATGGTTCATGGGTGTCATGGTGGTGTGAGAACCTCTGGGTATACAATGTGGCTGTAATATATATGTATGTGTGTGTGTGTGTGTGTGTGTAATCAATTAAAAAAAACTGGGGAAAATTTTTTCCACAAAGCAAGCACACCAACATAGCTAGCACCCAGATCAACAAGCAAGAGTATAGCCAGCACCCCAAATCCCTCTTATGGTTCCTCTTAGTAATTACCCTAAAGCAGAATTGCTGCACTGATTGAACACTTTCTTTTGAATATTTCTGAATGGAATCAAACAGGTCAGTTTTTTCTTCTCTCGTGTCAGTCTTCCATCATTCAACACTACAATTGTAAGATTCACCAGGTTATTGTATATAGCAATAATTCATTAATTCCCAGTGCTATCTAGAATTTCATTGTCTTAATTTACAGTCACTTGTTTATCCAACTTACTGCTATGACAAGTAGCAAAAGAAATGAATGGGGCACTTTTAGCAACTTCAAGGCACAGATGAACTAAATGGAACTAATTGAGGATAGGGTCTTATTCTCCAGGTGGATCAAAGTAATCAACCCTGCCCCTTGCAGGTGAATTTATTTTCCAGCTCATCAACATATAGTCAATATAGCACAACAGGATCCTTTACTCATCTCTCCAAGACTCTATCACTTACAGAAGGAAGTCTGGGTATCCTTCTATAGCCAGGTTCAGAAGTATTCAGGATGACTAGGAGATACAGATCATTAGAACACACTTGTGAGCCCATGACCTTTGTCCAGTAAGTTCCCAATTAAGTGGGCAAGGGAAGGAAGTAGTGAGAAATGAGACTCAAAAGTGGACTGGGGCCAGATTGTGAGGGCCCCTGTAGTTCACATTTAAGGAGCTTGGATTTTATCCTCGACTCTGGTAAGAGATAAAGACAAAATGGTAGGGTTACATTACCTTGCTAATCCAGTCAGCTGACCTGGATACCTAGAAATAAAATGAGAAGGTGAAATTAAGTAGAGATGAATGATGCTTTTGTTGTTGAGTTTCCAGGGGAGAGTAAGAGATGAAAGCAGACATTTTAGCTTTGGTGATCTAAAAACAAAAGCCTTATTCCATGCATGTGATTTTACTTCCCTAGTTTATCCTTTTAATACTTTAGTATTCTATTATCTATAATTATATGAAGTATTACTTTTATAATGGGGGAATATGTGCTATATTAAAACATTTAAGGCAGAAAATACAGGCTTGAAATTGTAGAGTTAACATTTCCTTAAAAACATGTTGCTGTTTCTGTGTGGGAGTCACTGTTTTCTGGTTTAACTTGCTTGTAAGAAAGAAGCACTTTTGGTCTCTAAGACAAAGGAAAGGGTGATTGCTTAATATTTCTACTTAAACTAGTTATTAAATGTCTGTGACAAAATATGGGCTCTGGCAAATGAGCACTGGCATATAAAAAAGGAGACACAGCCACTCTGTGAGGAAACCCAGGATGAAAATCTACCCTCAGGGGAGAAACAATAGAGCTGGGGGATGATGGGGAATAGCGAGGGCAGGAAGGCTATGCACACCCTGAGGAAGGAATATGTCAATGTGTAATCAGCATGCACAGGCCTTCCTTTATCCAATGGAGCCCCTTCCCATCTCTGTTCCTCTGTCTCCACTGAGTCATGCCTATCAACACTTAAACATGTCCAAAAGACATCTGATATCGCCCATCTTTTAAAACAGGGCCTACCTCTTCCAACCTCCTTTTAACCACTGTACCACCAGAAAGCTCTAGGTTTCCTTTCAGTTTCTCCCACATTACAAGTTCTTCAGTTCCTTGCACTTTTCCTTCTACCTGGCAGGCTTTTCCCCAAGTGTTTCTAAATATGAACTCTTTTTCATCTTGTAGGTTTCTGCTTAAATGTCATCTTCCCCAAACAGCCTTCTTTGTACTTATAAAGAGTTCTCCAACTCTACCTAGTACCATCAGGGCCTGTCTTAGTCTATTCAGGTTTCTAGGACAAAAATGACATAAACTGAATTGTTTCTAAAGAATAAACATTTATTTCTTAGAGTTCTGGAGCCTGGGAAACTGAAGATAAAGGCTCTAGCCAGTTAGGTGTCCAGTGAGAGCTGGCTCCTGGCTCACACCCGGTGCCTTTTATTGTCTAGACTTAGTTGAGGAGGGTGAAGGGGGTGCAGGAATGCTTTGCAGGGCCTCTCTACATAAGGCCACTAGCCCCATTCCTGAGGACTCTGTTTTCACGAGCTATCATTATCACATTGGAGGTCAGGATGAATTTGGAGGGAGGCAAGCACATTCATACCTTATTAAACAAGCATATAAATTCTCAGAAATAGTTTGCATGCATACTGTGAGTTTCACTCCACTCAACGAGCTCCAAGAGACTATAAGGTCAGTTTAGTTGGGGTCAGGGGAACATAAGAAGTATATTCTCACAAATTATCACATTTTCAGTAAGCTATGAAGAGAATTTTTAATGATATTGTGAAGGTAATATTTGAACAAGTGATCAACAATTCAGATGGCAATCCAAGCAGAGATGTTAGTCAAAGTTAGGCACCTTTGTCTGAGCCTGTTGTCACACAAGGTTGTGGGGCTCACCAATCCCTTCCCTTTGTTCTCCCTTGAAGCCAAATCTCTGATATTATAACAAGGTTGCACCTTGAAGCAGAACCTTATCTATCTATATATCACAATATATAAACAGTGTCAAGCAGATAGTGTTTGTTCAAAAGCTGTTAAATAAATTGCAATGCGTTATAGATGTTGCCAACAGCTTAGTCAGATTCACGTCGAAAATTATGCAGAGATTTTTTTAACCTGAAGAAGGTCATTGGTAACCTCACTGGAGGCATTTGCTACTTGTTATTAGCAAAATGAGCAGACTGCAGGGAGGTGAAGAAGAAATAGAAGAAAGGAATTGGAGCCAGGGAGACTGCTCTTTCTAGAAGCTGAGTTGTAAAGGGGGTGGGGGTGGGGCAGGAAACAGGACAATAATTATAAGATACAAATCAAAGAGAGAAAACAATTATAAGTGAATTATAATGTGAAATTATTATAACTGGACTATAATATGAAATGGAGAAAGTTTTGTTCTAAATAAGGAACTTCAGTACTTTTTAAATGTGTTTAGAGACTAGAGTCAGTAATGAAAGAAGAACTGAAAATGCATGAGAAGGTATAACAGTCTAGATGTGGACAGGAGGAGATTTAGCACTGTAAGGTCAAAGAAGGAGAAGACAGGGCCCCAATCCTACAAGCACATATGGAACAAAGAATTCCCTTTCCTCTGGGGTAGTAAAGAGGTAAATATAAGTTGGGAGTGAGGTTAGGGAGGTGAAAGGAGTGAGCTGGCCACCAGTTTCTGTTGTCTTTCTAAATAGAAATATGACTTAACAAACTGCCCTTTTTAAATTTTATTTTTTAATTAATTGCACACACATGTATATTTCCATCATCGTATACCCAGAGGTTCTCCCACCATGTTGTCACCCATGAAATGTCCATGAAATGTCCTCTTAATCTCTTGGTTCATCCCTCCCCCAATTTCACCTTCCCTCTCACTCCCTTGCTTTATGCCTTAGTTCTGCTGTCAGTTTGTTAGTTTTGACATCTTCTTGTCCTTTTGTTTGTTTTCCCTATATATGATCTCACATGTAAATGAGACCATCTGATATTTCTCTTTTTCTTTCTGGCTTATTTTCACGAGCATGATTTCTTCTACCAGCATCCATGTTGCCACAAATAACCTAAGTTTGTCTTTGACACAGAGAAGGGATGGGAGTCCCACAACAGAACTGTAATCCACTAGAGAGGAGAGGAGCTGGACAAACCTCCAGCTGGAGTCTATCCTCACCACAGAACTTCTCTAATGCCAATGGCTGAGAGTTGGGGTTCCAATGCCAGAGGTCAGAACTAACAGGCTCAGAGCAGCACCATGGGACAGAAATCAGAATGGAGGAGGTAGCCAGCATGAAAAGGATGCATGAATTCCAGTGACCACATGGGTCTGGAGAAAAGAAGACTGTCAACTTCTGCTACGGACCGGCCGTGCAAGAAAGACCGCTAAGTGTAGGCTCTAGGCGGACAGGAGAACCCAGGCAGGTGAATGATGATTATAGACACGGATTTAGTGAGCAATGAAATCTGCTGGTTTATTTTAGGTTTGCAGGCCACTTTTTATGTTGTTTAAAGAGCTATTTTGACATTTTATGAGGTGGGGCATCTTGTGAGTAGTGGGTGCATTATCTCAGTGAGAGGCAGGAATGACCGCGTGAGTGCAATTATCATTGAGCGCGTGAGGACTATAACGCGAAAGACAGAAATCAATATTTTAACAGAAAATAGATTATCATTAAATACTACTAAACATTTTTAAGCAATCATTTTAGTGAATCAGGATAATAAAAGTTGGTTACAAGTCACCCAAGGTTATTTCTTAACTGTAAAGCTTTATCTAGTTTTCCTTACCTTGAGCTCCTTCCAGTATTTCAATAACTTTTCACAAAAAATTTAATTAAGGTAAAAAAATCTAATGCAGGGCTCCTATATTTTTTTAATAATAATGCAGTTTATAACTTTAGCACTCTTACACCTAGGGTTCAGAGAGCTACGCCCCTAGGGGTCCCCAAAAGATTCTTCTGGTCAGCTCCCAATTTGTTCCTCCTGCAGGGGGCAAAAAGCTTAACTTACAAAAATTTAAATTACAAGTTTCTCATCTCTAAAATGGGCTCCCACAAACTTCACCACAGGAAGTGCCACAATAAAGGAGCCTGGAGAACAATGCCTCACTCCTGCCCTACAAGAGGTTCCAGATGAGCTTGGACTGCTATCTCCTCAAAGTTACCCTTAGAAATTTAAACAGCATGGACTTCCAAGTTCCAGGAGCTAAGGTCCTCACTCAGGAAAAGGACATTTACCAGAAAAGGAAGAGACCAATGGGTCAAATATCAACTAACAACTTTATTGACCAAAAACTGGCATAGAGAGGGGAGTTGGCTATTGTCTTTGTTTTGGTTATTGGGGACAGCAGTGTGGGGGTATGAGGGGGGTGGGGTGTGGGGGGTGAGGGGAGGGCCATACATAAAGGGATCAATAATTATACAAATATGACTGAGGTTGTTGGTCATATATGTGTCAGAAAATAATAAAAATAAATTTTATTTAAAAAAATATATTTTTAAAAAGTTTGTCTTGCTTGCTGGATAATATTCCATTGTGTAAATATGCCACAACTTTCTGATCCATTCTTCTGTTTTGGGACATTTGGGCTGTTTCCATATTCTACTTATTGTAAATAGTGCTGCAATAAACATCCAAGTACAAGTGTCCTTTTCAATTAGAGTTTTGGTTTCATTTGTGTAAATTCCTAAAAGTGAGATTGCCGGATCAAATGGTAGTTCCATTTTTAGTAGTTTGAGAGTCCACACAGCTTTCCATAGTAGCTGAACTGGTTTGCATTCCCACCAGCAGTGAAAAGGTGTTCCGTTTTTCTCCACATCCACACCAGCACTTGTTGCCCCTCTCCCTTTTTAAATGAGCCATTCTTAGTGATGTAAGGTGGTATCTCATTGTGGTTTTGTTTTGCATTTCCCTGACTATAAGTGATGTTGAGCATTTTTTCATATGCTTATTGGCCATTTGTATTTCCTCTTTGGAGAAGTTTCTCTTTAGCTCTTCTCCCACTTTTTGACTGGACTTTTTAACTTTGCTTTGTTAAGTTGTGTGAGTTCTTTGTGGATTTTGGATATATTTGATAAATGACATTGTCATTTAAGTGGAGTGCAAATATTTTTTCTCATTTGATTGGGTGTCTCTTTGCTTTGGTTATTGTCTCTTCTATTTGTCTTTTAGCTTGATATAGTCCCAGCTGTTTTTGTTTTCCTTCTTTTTCTTGACCTGTATAGCTGTATCCTGGAAGATGTTTCTACGGTATAGGTCATGGAGTGTTTTGCCTATGTACAAACTGTTCTTTTCAGTTTGCCCTCTTAACAAATTTAATTTTGCTCCACATTTGTTTACATTGGCTTTTGACTTTTGCCCTGCTATGCTTATTTTTCTGTTAACTCTGTGTCCTGGATGTATCCACTGTCCCTAGATCTTCTGGTGTGACAGTGTAGTACTGGCCGGTCTCCTGGATTACATAGAATGTTTTCACATTTCGCAAAATTTATCACCTGACTCTGTAACTATTTCAGTTGGTATAATAATTCTCCACAAGGGCAGATATAAATGTCTCACATATTTACCTAAAATATAACCAGGCTTAAAAAGAATAGCTGAAGGCTTAGGGAAAATAGAAAGGAATCACAAGAAAGAAAATAAGCGCTGTAACTCAAATATCCAGCCAATTTTGTTCTTGTTCTCCCTTGAGATATTTTCTTAGCTGTTAGAAAACCAACTGATTGTAAAAACACTGTTGGCAAGACTTATCACGTAGAAAATTTTACTGAATCCCAACTTCAAGTCATCTGTACTTCCAGAGAAGTTTCTATCTTTGTCAATTTGTCTGTTCCCTTTTTTGTTTCCTACAAAACTTCAAAACTTCTCCCACAGCACAGAAAAAGATCATTCATCAGGGTCTGTGTCTAAATCCCCATCTATTCAACAAGAAAAAAGCTAGAGAAAAAAAATTGTGCAAAAATAGAAGTCTTAGTTGTTTAGCCAAACCTGATCAAGCACCCTACTGCCACACCATGCCATAGATGAATAGAGCTTCTCAAAGTTTTTCTAATCTCATATCAGAATATCCTGGGTCTAGGAATCAACCCAGAACATGTTTGAATTGTAATTATTTTAGGCATACTTTAGGTAATTATTATGAATCAAATGCTTTGTGTGTGTGTGTGTGTGTGTGTGTGTCTGTGTATATATATATATATATATATAATATGCTTAGTGTGTATATATTTGTACATATACACATATTTTTGTGTATATATACACACACTAAGCACTATATCATATATATCATGATATATGATGTGTGTATATATCTGATATTATATATATACACATACTACTACTGTTTTATTCATCTCCATAAAACTTCTAAAGTGAGGAAGCTCTGTATATTTGTGAGGGATTTTATTTTCCTGTGGCCAGTGCCACCTAGTGGACATCATCTCTTAAATTGATGAGCATAGGATTTTATCAGCCTGGAAAAGACGGTGATGGGGATAAAGTTGGCCAGCAACATTCACTTATCATTTGTCAGGCATGTATTAGATGTGATGTTGATCTATTTAAATTCATTGGAGGAACTTAATCTCCAAAACAAGAAGTGGAACAACTATCATCATTTTGCAAAAAGTAGGAAATGAGTAGCAGAGGGAAAATTCCTGAGCCCAAGCTCCTAACTACCATACCATACCATACACTGAGCCAATTCAACTAATGGCCAGATTTAGTACGTGTATTTGTATATTGGAAATAAGTGAATACTGCCAGTGTGGTTTAATACCTGGAAGGCAGATGGTTGAAGACTTAAGCAGGTTTCTGGGTACACTAGGTAAGGTGAAGTAGGTTATCTTCTTTTTCGTTGTCTTTTGTTGCAGGAGATATGAAAACCTTCACAATAAATGGGGCAGTTAAAAGAGGGTGAAGACTGACACGCTCCTTCTCCCACAAGAAGAAAGTTCAGACTCTATCCTGACAATGTGAAGGGTTTACTCCTGATGAAGAGCATATCATTCCCTAGCCTTCATTACACTCAAATACCTATCTTTTCTGTCTAGTAGAGCTTGTAGCTATATGCATTGGTTGAAAAGGATTTTCTGTGTAACCTAAGAAGATTAAAACATCCCTGGTGGCTTAAACAACAGAAATCATTTCTTTCCAGTTTTGGAAACTGAAGACCGGGATCAAAGTATCGGTGAGAGCTCTCTTCCTGTCTGCCTTCTTGCTGTGTGCTCACATCAACTATCCTGAGTGCATGTGGAGGATGAGGGAGAAAAATTCTCCAGTATCTCCTTTATTAAGGGTACTGATTCCACGTGGAGGTCACCACTCGCATGACAGCCTCATTGGCAAGTACCATCACATTCTGGGTTTAGGGTGTCATTTCAACACCTGAGTTTAGGGAGCAAAAAAACATTCCAACCTATAACAGAGTTTAATTTCTGTTTTTACATTGGCTTCTATTGCAAACAATCATGTCCAGATTTGTTTTTTTCCAAACTTTTTATTATACAGTTGATGTTTAAACAACATAGGTTTGAACTGCATGGCTCTACTTATACTCAGATTTTCTTGTAAACAGAAAATGTAAACTTAGTTACCCATAAATACAGTGCAGTACTGCAAATATATCTGTGCTATGATTTTCTTTTTTTTTTTTTTTTTTTTCAGTTAAATAAAATCACCCATTTATTCTTGAAAGCAACCAGAAAGGGTACGGGAAACAGTAGTTAAGAAGCACACAAGAAAATATCCCCACTAAAACGATGCTGTTGAAAATCGCCTATGTGGAGGTATTCTTCAATAAAAGTTGTTTTCTGCTGACACTTTTTTTTTCCCTGACGGATGTTCCTCTTATATTTGATGA
>PVHY01014852.1:17684-37490 GCA_004024945.1 Uropsilus gracilis | reverse complement strand
GGAGCCACGGTGACACTCGGACAGGCCTGCCTTTGGGAGACCATCTGAGCCCCACCTGTGTTGGTTGGATTCATCTGGTACCAACTGGAGCGACAGGATTGGGAGTCAAGGTCCTGGCATTTCCAACCAGAAGTGCCCTAAGACTGAGGTAAACCCCACGAAGCTCCTTGAGGAGCAGAAGTGGGGCTCTATTCGTTTGAAACATTTGTGAGGGTGTGGACTCTTTCGGTTTGGTTTTTTTTTTTCCGTATCTGTAAATAAATCTCTTGTCTATCCTGGTTGTTAAGGTTGATATCTGAGCAGCTGCTGCGCGCAGGCGGGAGAACCCATAGGAAGGAGGAATTTAAACGGGGGTGTCCCTATCCCCCCGATAACAATGTGACTTGTTGTACGTGTACCTCGATGGTAGGAATATTACCTCCAGTGCAGAGACCATCAGCAAGTTGTCTCCCATTCCAGAGGCTCTCGCTTACCGCTGCTGTCCCTGCGTGATGGCCCAGGAGAATGATTCCCACAACAGGCCAGCGATTGTCCTTGTGCCCCAGGACTGGACTAGGGCCTGAGGCCCAGGCCTCTCTCTCCCACGGGGCTGTGTGTTCTGGATTGCCATGGCCTCCAGACTCTGACCAAGATGTCAGTGGTGTCCGCATGGGCCTAGACTGGACACACAGCACCTAGGGTAGCCATGGGGCAGCCGCAGCACTCAGGGCCCAGGGCCAGCACAGGGCGCGGTGGTCATGGTGTCACCTCACCTGGGGATCCTTGGTGCTGACTGAGAGTTGCCAACACAGAACACGGAGCAGTTCCTTCTCACTTCTCTGATGCTGAAACTCAGAGCTTTGGTGGCCAAGGGGGAGCTAGTGACTGTTCTAGCCACACATATGAGTAAGGTGAGTGAGGGAGGTGTGGGACTGCACAGAGGCCTGCTCTCAACTGAGTCCTCCCCTCGCTGACAGGAGTCTGGACGTGGTAGAGCTCTAGCACCTTCCTCGAGGAAAGGCAACCATGACAGAGGTCACACAGGACAGAGAGCAGCAGTGGGGGAGCCCGAGCCCCTTCAGGCCGGCAGGTGTCAAAGTCCCCTGATAGCAGTTAATGCCACTGTTCCTGTAGGCCGTTATCCATGGCAGAATCAGCCCTCCCTGTATAAAGAGCCCCTTGATCTAACATCGAGCTCAGGCACAGTTAAGCACACCCCTTCTGTTGCACCTAATTGTTTTTACCCATTTATCCATCTCTTGTTCAGCAGCTACTGCGTCACTCTTCTGTACCAGGTACTGTGCCGGTGGCTGAGCCGCCATTAATATTGCTGAAATTGTGCAGAGATGGTTCTGCAGGGCGCCCCACAGCGCTGCATGCTGGGTTCTGTGGGGCTGTGCCTCCCAGCGTGAGGCTTCCTGGGCCACAGGCCCCACGGAGAAGGTGGTACCCCTGGGCTCCTGGGGGTGAGAGCAAGATATACACACACCCTCTCCCCCCTCCCCCCCGGGCTTTGTTATCAAGACGCTGACTGGAAAAGAGGGAAGGTCACCTGCCAACCTGCCAGGGAAACTGGAAATCTCTGCTGTGGTCTCAGATGCCCACACTGAGTCCCTGAGGCGGGGATTTGCAACCCTTGGCCTCTGCTCCCCCCAGCACCTGTTTGAGAGGGCTCAGGTGGGGTTGGCAGAAATAGAAATACCTGGGAGAAGATCACGTGGGGCCAGACGTCGCAGGTTCCCACGGGAGACGGTGTGCTGAGAGTTGGGACCAACATGGGGGCCACCCAGGTGCTCGTCCAGTGGCCAAGCCCATTGCCCCGCACCGAGCCACTGAGGGGTGCCGGAGGCAGGTGAGCCCTGCCCTTGGGACCACAATCCCTGCGATTGTGCTGACTGCCTGCCCAGGGCAGGCCTGCTTTCTTCCGTGAAGGTGCCTTGTGAGCGCCAAGCCTGAGCTGGAGGCACAAAAGGTTACACAGAAGGAACCTCAGGCATCAGCTGCTGTGCATGCCGAGCCTTGGGGAGCTCCCCTGCTGTGCCCATGGGGAGGCTGGGTGGTTTAGGATCCCATTGCCCCTCTGCGTGTCTCTGCCAGGGCCTCAGCCCCACCGGAGTCGTGCAGCCACGGCCCAGGTGCTTGCCTGCGCAGACTGTACCCGCCCCCCAGCTTCCCCCACCCCATGAGGAGGGCAGTTGGCTCCCGCACTTGAGAGCCACCTCAAGACCCCGAACTCTGGTCTGTTCCTGCCTGGGAGCAGGTATTTGAGCTCTACCCACTTCTTTGCCTCTTTCTGTCTTTGTCCCCCTCCTTCCTGCAGCTTCTCCAGAGCCCAGGGACTCCATGAGTGTCAGGAACATCATTTACAGGAAGGAGCCTGTTGCCACAGCAACCCAGCGAATACCCCATGCCTGCTCTGCAGTCTCCAACTAGGTCCACAGAAAGCACGGCAGGGGGAGCGGCTGGCCGGACCCCACTAGCGTTTGGGGTTTGCTGGTAGTGCGGGTGGAGGTAGTGCTCAGCGAGGGGTTGACAGCTCGCCAGGTAAGCTGACAGCACGCGCAGGCCGTGTGTTAAAGCCTCACGGCTGCTGTCTCTCCTGCAGCCTGCACAGCCTGTGTGGCCAGGGCCAGTTGGAGGGGCTTTTTGCAGTGACCCCAGAGGCACTGATCTCATGGCTGGAGCTTCCCAGGATCATGTGCCAGCTGCTTGGAAAATGGGTGGATTTTCTAGGTGACTGAGTGAAGCCCTGCTGCCAGCAGGGGAATGAGGAGCTGTCAGCAGTTTGGAGAAACAGCAAATGGGGCAGAGGCTGGAGGGCGTCCCCAGTGTGTGCGTGCCCCTCATGAGTGTCAGCGCTCAGGGTCAGCGCTGTGCCGCTCGCCAGCTGGGTGCCAGCGTATGGTCCATGTGTGAAGGGTGTGAGGGCCTTTAGTGTCCCGCCACATGGGTGCATTGGTCCTGGAGCACCCAGGGCACAGAGTGGGGAGGACTTAGCTGCCACGGTGCAGTGACCTTGTGTTTCGCATTGTGCTGGGCATCTGAGGAGGAGCGTCCACTTCACCAGTAGCTCGTTAGTCTAACTTCGCAGTCCGGCAGGCTAGATGTTCTCTAAGAACCTCTTAAATCAGTGTTGCCCGGTTCTGTGATGACTGACTGTGTCACTTAACTAGGTTTCCTCCTTTGGGGGCCTGGATTTTTCCAGATGTATTTCTGAGCTGTGGTTCTCACTGGCCATTCTCGCTGTGCCTTGCCCACTTCAGGACTTCACCCCTTCCCCCCCTGGACGGGACTCCTAGGGAGGTGGAGGGGTCACGGACACCAGCGAGAGAGCAGAAGTCCCAGCTTGAGGTCTTGAATCTCTTGAAGGACGTGCGGAGGCTCTTGGTGGGACCAGCGGGCGGGTTATTTACTTAGCAGCTGTACAGTGGGCTTGTTCCGGAGTGCTGGGGTGTCAGTGGCAGGCTAGGCAGCGCCCCATTCTCCAGCATCATTTCAGGTGTGGGTGCTGTTCTGAGGGCAAGGAGTGCAGTTTGGAAAAGGGCCAAGAGTGCTGGAGTTGCTTGGTCCTTGTGGAGGTGCCGTCTGAGGGCAGGGCTGCGTGAGGAGAGAGACTGGCAGTCACAGAGGGTTTGGAAACAGATCCAGAGCTCTGGAAAGGTCTTTGAGAAAAGGATGAACCTGTCCTGGGTGGAAATGAGCTTGCCCCTCCGCAGCGCAGAGCCCGCGTGACGGACACCCAGGCGAGGCCGTACAGTGTCAGCCTCCATAGGTGAGGGGCGCAGTTTGGATGTTACTGTGAAGGACAGGAAGTGACCGGTGAGAGCACTCTGGGAAGATGGCTGAGCCTGCGTCTGGGAGGCTAAACTCGGGGTGAGTCCTCTGAAGTGGGGAGACCAACGAGGTGGTGTTTCTTTATCCAGGCGTCTGGTGACAGAGCCAGGACCGGGCTTGAGGGTGAGTGGGGGGAGGTGGTTTGCCTTGAAATATGTTCGAGTTAGAGCCACTGCCCTTACTGACTGGCTTGAGGGGTTGAGTTAGAAACAGAAGTGGGACCTCGGCTGGCTTTAGGCTTAGTCCTGAGGCTGGGGAGCGGGTATAGAAGTTAGAGCTCCTTTCCTGGAGCCTCTGTCAAATCGCTCAGGGCCCCCAGGGCGGCCCTGTCTCCTGGGTCAAGGGAGCTAGGCCTTGGGCCCTTCCATTTGTGCCAGGTATCCCCTGGCACCGGTGACTCTGCCACCACTGGGACACTGGGTCCAGGCTCCTGTCAGCCGTTGGGTCTCGAAACCTGCTTTTCTCACATGGGCCCAGAGCTTCTGCTCGCAGCCAGACAAGAGGGGTGTTCCCTGCCCCCCTCACAGCTCAGTGAGGATTGCCAGCGTGGCTTTCGGTGCCAGCCTGGGTGAGCTCAGCTCCCCTGAGCTGTTTCCACGCAGCCCTGGAAGTGTCTCTCACGGCAGCCCAGCTGCTGAAGTGCCGCGTCTCCAAGACGTCGGGAAACCAGGTTCACCATCCACACGCACTCCGGAGCCACGCTGGGGCTCTGATCCCGGGAGTCCTCCAGCCCAGCCTCTCATCGTCGAGAACCATCTTCTGCAGCAAGCAGCCCCTGACCTCAATCTTCTCCACGGTGGGGTGCTCACCGCTTCAGAAAGGGGTGTGTTGCTTTGCTCTAGAGCTCCGAGCGTTAGAACTTTCTCTAGCTGGCCATCCTTGGAAACGCTGTGGTCCTGGTTCTGCCCGGGAGGCACATGGAACCCTTTCTCTGCACCTCGAGTCTTTAGCAAGCCTGCGAAGCCTGCGCTCCTGCTCCCCGCCTTCTCCGCACACCCCCACCCCCAGCGCGTCGTTCTTATTTTCACACCAGACGTGAGTTCTGGAAACCTTGCTGTCCTGGTCACCAGCCGCCTCGCGAGCCTCGTTCCTTCCTCTCAGAGAGGCCTCTTGGGAATGAAGCCGGCCCCGCCCATGCCATGCAGGCCACGTTTGCCTCGTCTTGCCTCTCTCAGGTGACAGTGCCGTGATTGGGAGTGATTTCCCTTTTTTCAAATAGCTGTTATTGCCTGAAAGTCTCTCCAGCTGATTTGTGTTTAATTGAGTGATCGCTGAGCTTTGAATAGAGCGGTGGCGCCTTGCTTGGATTCGGGGGTAAGGGAGGTTGGTCCTGCCCCGCTGTCACGGAGCAGCGTCACCCGAGTCGCTCTTTCATGTGGGCATTGCTGCTGCCCACCTCGGGGGAGGCCGGGCGACCCTGGGCGAATAGATCTCACTTCTTACTCAGGAGCTGCTGCGGCTGCGTTGAGGTTGAGGCCATGAGCCCAGGCCTTTGCCTCTATTCCCGAAAGCAGCCGTGGGGGTGGACAGGGCTCCAGATGGGGCTGGGTTGATTCTGTAGGGAGCTCTGCCCCGGTGAAGACCAACTAGAACCGGCAGGGGAAACCTGCCTGGGGACCGGCCAGGAGGTGGTTTAAAGTGCAGCTTCAAGCCCACCAGCCACCCCCTCTTGCAGAGAGAAGATGCACTAACTCTGCCCGGCCTCCTGGGCAGCCCTGTCCCTGGGCTATGGGGAGGGCCAGGCCATAGACGGTGCCTGAAAGTCTTTGGAGTAGTGGCCAGCTGGGGGGAGAGGGAGGGCGAGGATGAGTTGCTGGACGTCCAGGGCAGTGCCAGCTCTGCAGAGGGGCCTGTGATTGGCCCTGGCATGGCTCACCACACCACGGGGCCCAGGGCCCTGCCGGAAGGAGCACTGGGGTATGCAGGAAGCTGATGCTGAGAGGGGCTGGTGACCAGGCAGGGGGGTTGTTTGTTGTTCTGCAAGACGCATGTGGTTGGGCTACGCAGCCAGGCAGGGCGGCTGGGGCTCCAGCAGGAGCAGAGACCCGGAGTCGCTGCTGAGACCTGGAACAATAGGTGCTTTCTGCGCCTTTATTTAATTCAAAGAGTGACGTGTGCACGGGGTAAACCACAGCAGACAATGCCCAATCGAGCACCTCTTCTCTGCCAGCCTCTTATCCCCCTCGCCAGAGTTGCCGCTGTTAACACTGTCTTGTGTATCCTTCCCCAAAACCTTAATGCATATTCAAGCATATATTTTACCCAAATGGAATCATGCTATATTGTTCTGCAGCTTGCTTTTTTTCACTTTAATAATATGTCTCGGAGTCCTCTCTGTCAGCACATAGAAACCTTTCTCATTCTTGTTAACGATCGCATACCTCAAATCATAGATTCTTCAAGCTGGGAAGAACCTTCAAATCAATGTGATCTAATTGCCTCATTTTACTAGAACCTGGAGAGGTGAGGTGACTTGCCGGAGGGCACAGCAAGTAGCTCAGGGGAAGGGTTCCTCCAAGAGCTATCTGGAAGGAAGAGCTGGGGTAGAGGGGTCGGGAGCCTTGTGACAGATAGGAGTGACCAGCGCTGGCGGGCTGCTTTTCATCAGCATCATTATCTACATCCATCATTCCAGGCTGCTGGCTGCAAGGGGAGGGCAGGAGGCCAGAGAGGAAGTGCTGGCGCTGCTGTACACACCGGCGTTCTTTGCACAAGGTCTTGGAGTGGATGTGTCAGGTGGTCAGTGGAAATGTGTGCTCAGGTCCCGAGGCTGGAGTTCAGGGCCCCCTGTCTGGGTCACGAGAACAGACCAACCATCATTTGGAGAGTGCGTGTGTTCCTGGCCACCTCCCGATGCGTGCGCGCGCTCTCAGAGTTCTTGTTAGATGCTGAGCCCACGCAGTGGCAGCAAACTGTGACTTCCGCAGACCCCAAACGTCTGCTGATCCCACCCCCGCTGGTGTGCAGCCTGTGGTGTCCTGCCTGCCAGCTGCCAGGGAAGAACAGGGCTTCTGAGGAAACTTGGAGCTGCTGCTGTGGCTGGTCCAGAGGGGGTCCCTGCCTGCTCTCATTTATCCCCCGCATGCCCCCCTGCAGGTGAGAGCTGGGAGGGTCCTTAGACCCTGTCTATTCAAGACTAACTCTGGAGCGGGCTGAACCCATGTGTCTACCAGGCTGACCCGCCTCAAGGGTTGCTCGCTGCCTTGCTGGGGCGCAGGATATTTGACGATAAACTAGAAAGGGCACCTCTTCCTGCCACATCAATTTTACATGAAGCTTCAGGGATAGAAATGCTATTTTTATATTAAAGCAAACACATATTATGGAAAAGCATGGAAAATGCAAGTTACTTTTTAAGATAAAACAGGTCATTTCAAAGCAATTTTATCCTTCCTTGCCTCAGGCAACTTCAGGCGGTGCCTCCCAGGCCCCCAGAACACTTGTCCTCTTTCCTGGCTGCTTGGGATTTTGCTGGGAAATGTTTACACTGGGAAGCTTTCACTAGAAGAAGGAAGTTGTCTGGAAGATGTGCTCTGAGAGGAGGGGCCCATATGTCGCCGGCCTCTGCCCGTCCCGCGAACCTGTGCTCACTGCCTCCTGTGAACCCCTCTCCATGTTTCCCCTCCCCCAGGCTTTGGTTTGCTCTGGCCCTGGCCCACCAGAATGACTTCCTCTTATCTTCCCTCCATGGCCACCTGGCCGCCTGCTTCTCTGCCTGGTCCCCGAAAGAGCTCCGACTGACCCAGCTCATCTCCTCAGGCGCCTCCCCATGGCCTGCCCTTTGCCCCTCTCAGCTGTGGGATGTGGAGGGGAGGGAGGAGAGAGGGCCGAGGGTCTTCTGGCACAAAACCTGTTCCTTCAGGCTACCCCTGGAGGGGCCCCTGAGTGGGATGTGCCTGATGGCTCCAGGCCATCTCTGTGTGGCACAGAGAATGGAGACCCCACAAAGGAGGCATCAGTCAGCGTGGTGGGCATCTCCTCCACATGGAATTTCTTCACTAGTGAGTCTCTCTTTCCCAGCAGCATCCAGCAGACACCTCTCCCTCTCAGCCAGGCACAGTGTGAAGATGGTCACCTCACCAGAAGCTTGGTCAGCACAGGCCTGATAACTTTAGGTCAAGGGGCACAGGGCCTTTGTGGGTGGGCAGAGGGAGAGGCACCGCCTTTCATCGCTCGCCACTTGCCCGCCTCACCTTCCCTCCTCTGGGCCCCTCCTCTGAGAGCACATCTTCCAGACAACTTCCTTCCCAAAACAGTCCTCTCTGTTCAGTCAGGACAGGCTGGTGGGACTTCAGGCGCCATTAATCCTCAGGTATCCCTCCGCGCCGTGACTGGGGTAAGCGCCTCTCATGGGAATGTCGTGGTATCAGCAGAGAACGACTCAGCTATTTCTCCCATCTTGCACTAATCGAGTGGGGGTGTGGGGGCTAATGTGCTGGAGCTGGGGCGCTCTTTCAACTAGACCTCACCATTAAGAGTGCAGGCCTGCCTTTCCACCCCACATTGCTTCTGCTCCTGCTCCTTCCTGCCTCGGTACCGCAGGAGTTTATGCTCTGTTGTGTGGTAGGGACGACTGTCGTTGACGACTGAGGAGTCAGGCAGGGTGGAGTTTCGGTCTTGCCTTCCCTGCTCACTGGCCTGTGGCCTTGGCCTCTTCCTCCCCAAGTCTGGTTACTCATCTGTGAAAAGAGGACCTGTTGTGAGCGTCTCTGGCTGATAAAACGCAAGGTCATTTGTAACTGGTACCCGGAGCTGCTGGCCGGAGCCTGACCCTTTTGCTCTATCCACCAAGGGCCTAAGACCACTCCGCCTGGGAAGCCCCTGCCCTCCCTTCCCCCCGCTGGCCCACATCTTAGCTCGGCTGGGAAACCCCAGCTCAGCAGTCCTCCAGGCAGACAGTCCTGGTGCTTCCCCCAGGAAGGCTATGACCCTGGATAAGTCTTTTGGCCTCTGTGACCCCTCAGTCTGCATCTGCAGAATAAGGAGCCTGGGACTGTCTTCTGGGGTGCCAGTGAGGATTGCATCTGACGTGCAGAGAGTGCTCTAACGAGGCCTCTACCAGCATGCGCCTTTCTTACTTGAGGTGCTGCCGGACCCAGGTGAGGAGCCTCAGGGCTCTGGGGCCAGCATGAGATTACCCCCAGTTGCCAGCCTAGCCTGTCCCTCCCCCCCCCCTTCTGAAGTAGTCCCTCTGGGGATGAAGCCTCTGTCTGGGAATGAGGCTTCCCTGCTCTTTCTGAACAAAAGTAAAATCTTAAACGTTAGGGTTTGTTTTGTTACTTGCCACCCCTGCCCCCCTTGACAGAAGTGGTTGCTTATTTGTGCGTTCTGGACAGTGCTGGGGTATGCACCCCCATTTGCTCCTCACCCCCACTCATCCCTGCACCGTGAGGCAGACAGCACCCAAACCTCTACTCATGCTGCAGCGCAACCATCCTGTTGGCGATGCCAGCTGGAGGGCAGGTATCCCGGTCTGGGCAGGTTCTTTATTGCTTCTCGCAGTCAGAGAAGAGGTTGGAGCACTTGGTGGGTTTTACAGGGAAACCCACCTCTCGGAACCAGGCGCACAGCCACCGCAGGCAGGGAGACTGAGCCAATTGTATGGCAGGCGGGTTGGGCTGCAGGGGCAGGGGGCTGGGGGTCGGGCGAGCCCCCAGCTCCCCAGGAATCTTCGCACTTTTTCTGAGCTCTCTCTGGCGTTCTATCTCTGGCCTTCCTCATGTTCACTCATGGTGATGCCACCCCTTTACTGCTGCCTCCTAAGCCCAGGTGAGCCCAGGTACGCATGCGCACAGGTTCCAGGTGGGCACAGTCGCGCGGTGGTGCAATACCGCAGGTGCTGGTTGTAGAGGCTCATGGCAGGAAAAGCCTGACCCACTCATTTTCCCTACACAGGCGAAGTGGGTGCAGCTCAGGAGGCTGCTTACTTGAACGTCATGTGGCAGCAAATGGTGGAGGCCGGATCTCTGGATCTGGATCCCGCCAGCCCCACAGGCAGAGGTTGCAGCCCTGAGGGAGAACAGTGTACTGGGCTGGAAGACCCTCTAGATGCTGCCCTCCCTCCACCCGCCTCCCCCACCCATAGTGCTCTCCTCTGCACTGACCCCAGTTGTACCCCTGGATACTTCTGGAACCTCCCAGGTGTTGCATTCAGGGTGCTCACTTAGGCAGTGTGTCTGAGCTGTTGGACAGTAGTTGGGCTCTTAACTAGGTGAGCCTTTTAAATTCTCAGAGTGCGTGGGAGGGAGGGAGGGAGGGAGGGAAAGAGAGAGAGGGCAGGCACATGTGATCAAGTGCGGCCCATGAATGCACCCACACTCTTCCTCAAAGGTAAGAGCAGTAGGGGCTGTGGTAATGAAACAGGGTGAAAAGAGACTTTTTGTCTTTACTTAACTGTTTACCCCTATCTACTTGCTTCTTTTTCTAAAGCAGGTTACAAGCAGTTTCTTTGCAATTACCTTTAACCTTAACTGGATACAGCTATCTGCCTGCTTTTCTCTCCAAAGCAGGCTACACACTCTTTATTAGCATTTTCACTGATCACCTTTACCATTGATATGCAAAAGCCAGCCAACTGCTCTCTGCTTTCAGCTCCAAAAACTGCAGAAAAGAAAAACTTTAAAACACAGTTTAAACTTTTCACTCGTGGGTTCTTACCACCATCCCTAGCCTTCTCAACCAAAATACCAAACCAATGTAAAACTCTCAGTGCAGTGCAAACTAATTTATTTTTAGCAAAGTGATTTCTAATTATCCTAATAATTACAAAAAAAATATGTAAGACTCAGAATACTTCAACATTGTCCAAAACCTTTCCCAGCATTGTTCAAAGTCCTTTCCCAGATTGCCCCAAATATCCTTAGTCTCTCAGTCCTAATCGTCTCACCAATGTCCAGTCAGAGTCCATCTCCAGATGCTTAAAGACTTGTTCCTTTAAATGTTCCTCGTTGTCTTCCACGCTGTCTTCTCCTTGTCACCTTTAGGTAACAGAAACTCCATGGTGTCAAACCAGCAAAGTTCACTTTCTTCTCAGGCCTAACTTTTGCACAGCCTCTCGCAGACACAAGTTAAACTCAGCAAAACAAACTCCAACATGGAGTTCAAATCTGCAAACTCCTTAACTGCTTTTAGCACACATGCTGCCAGCCTGGGCCAACCGAGGGTTGCAGGCCCTCGGTGGCCACATGGCCAAGCTCACATGGCTCACATCTTTACAAGATGGCCGATTCCCATCTCCTCTCCATTTTAAAATCCCAATCCAATCGCCTAAAATCAAATCAAATCCTTCTCTTTGTTTGCACACCCTTTATATACCCTGATTTCCCGCCTTCCAGGAAATCTGTTACACTTCTTTCTTCCCCCTGCATCCCCCTGAAGGGAAATTCCAGCTAAGGTCATTCTCCCATTTTAACATTACCTGTCCTTGAAACCTGCAATCCCAAACAGGAGACAGTGGGGGAGGGGGGAGCACACCCTATCAGTAAGACCCGTAGCGGACCCTGGCGGAGCTCTCAGAGTCCAGCATTAGCTCCCTGGGACTCTCATGCATCTACTGCGTTGACAGAGGCCTGGACCCCCACCCTGTTGGGGGCCACAGAAAGAGGGGACGCCTCGTACCAAAATGGCACCCCCTGCCGTGGTCACCAGGCCTGGCCCAGCTTCTTGGGGTGGGTCTCCCAGAGCAGCCCATTCAGAGACAAGATGATAGTTTCACTGTGTGCATGACCAGCCTTTAGAAGTTGCACCGGCTGCTTGGGAGGTAAAGGACTTAGGTCTTTTCCTCCATTTGCTGTGACCAGCATCTGAGATAGTGGGTCTTCTCCATGATTGTGCGGCCCATTGGGTATGCGCATGCATAAATGTGCACATCTGTGCCGAGGAGAGAGGGGGTAAAGAGGTACAGAGAGCATGAGCAAGCACACTAGCATGAGAGAACTTGAGAGAGAAAGAGAGAAGGGGGGAGAGAGAGCCCAGAGAAAGTGTCAAGATTCCCGGAGGGGCTGAGAAGCTGGGGAACTTGCCTGGCCACCCCAGCCCCCTCAGCCCTGGCCACACCCTCGCCCGCTTGGAGTGTCTAACTGCTACAACCAATCAAGAGCCCGTGCTGATTGGTGAGCCGGTTGCTTGCAGTCAGTGATGGGGATTGCGTGACCTAACTGCCCATCCCGGGCTGTGCCTGGACTTGGGTTGTCTTCACCCCTGGACACATTGCCCCGGGCAAAGCAGCCAGGCCCCCAGAAGCAACTTGGAGTTGTTGGTGCCAGCCTCACTGAGCTCTCTGGCTGCCTTTTCCCTGACGTGCCTCCATCAGCGTACCTGGGGTGCGTCGGCTCAGGCTGGTGGACTTCAGACTTGCTGCGTGATACAGAAGTGCAGGGGCCAGGCTCTGAGGCTGTGGATGGACACTGGCGGTCCTGGGCCAGCCCCTCGCCGTGACCTGGCACAGGGCACCATGCTGCGCCCAGGTCAGCCGCTGTGCGGTGTGGCCTCAGCCCAGCCTGCTCGCTCTTCACTGCAGTGTCCCTTCAGTACAGAGGCCATGAGCAAGGAGGACACTGTCCCAAGCACTTCGTTTTGAAGAGAGAGCAGGGGGACAGGGAGGAGACCTTGGCTCCCACAACCAGAAACTCCAGGCTCCACTTGCCTTTAATTGCTCCGTGACCCCAATGTGCCAGAGGCCACGCAAGGCCTGCTCTCCACTCTGATGACTTCGCAGCACCCACAAGGGCCCACATCCCAGGAGATGGCAGTGCTGGACAGAGCTGCTGGGCCCTAATGGCCCAGTGAGAGCACCTGCCCCCCGGGGCCTCGCCTCCTCCCCAGTGCAGCGCGGAGGTGCCTGGGCCGAGTGGGGGAGGCTGCAGCAACCGGGCCAGAGGAAGGAGCCAGCTAGACTGGGTGGAGTTAGGAACACCGGCCTCTTCACCTCCAGGATGCAGCCTTCACCCTCCTGAGAGCCCGGCCACTGATCACACCCAGGCCTGCCGAAGCCAGGCCAACCTGTTCCCCCCACCTGCTGGATTCCCAGACAGCTTGTTCTGGTGGGTGCAGCTGCTGTGCCGAGATCAGCCTCTGCTCCCGAAGCCATTGCAGATCAGAGACGCAGACAGGCAGCAAGGCTGTGCTGAACCCGCGTCTGCCAGCCGTGCATAGCGCCTGACGCCACAGGCTGACAGGTCCCCTCTCAGAAGCTGGAGGGAGAAATGAGAGAAACTGTTCTGAGCCGCACAGGAGCAGGGTTAAACAAGGAACCCTGCGCCACTCGGAGCAGAGAGAGTCCCGATGGACAACACCCCAGACTGCCAAAGGTGGGGGGACGCAGAGGTGACTGTGGACCAGACCCTGGTTCTCCCGAGGAAAGCGGCTTTTCTGCAGCTCGGAAAGCGTGGGAGCATGCTGGCCTCCCTGGCAGAAGTCTCCTCAGATGGGTTGCATCACAGTTTGGGGATGTTTTGCTCATACCTCTGTGGGCTCCATGACCACCTCCTGTGACAGGATTGTGCCCTTCCTTCAGCAAACCCTTCCGGCCATGGTCCGTGTTCTCCGGATGCTCCTTCTGTCACAGGAGGAGGAAAGCTGCAGGTGCTCCTCAGACGGGCTGCCGTCTCCTCTCCTGAGGCATCTGCAGCCTGAACGAACCTAAGCTGGTCTTCCAGCTTCTCTGTGTCCCCTGACCCCTTGGCCTATCGTCCTCATATCCTGTTCCCTGCTCTTTACACGCGCTTCACCCAGGCCTCTGCTCTCTGCTCCTTCCCTGTGACACTCCTCTGCCACACCTTCTTTCGTCTTTCCTCATTTTCCTTTTCTTTTCCACCTTGTCCCCCCCCCCCCCCCATTTTAATTTTCAACCATAGTTTGACTCCTCAGAGATGATTTCCTTACCCTCTGAGGTGCGGAAACACCCCCCACCCCCACACACCCCCATCATGTGGCTCTGCTTGCTTTCTGTTGGCTGCAGCACATTACCTTGTTTCCTGTCTGTCCCACACTGGCTGTAAGCTCCTCCAGAGTGGGACTGTGCCTATTCTGCGGACTTGCAGCTCCTCATCCTAACTCATTACAAGAACCTTCTTCCCAAAGAAGTTCCTGTTCTGAGGCACTGAGATCAGGACTTCAGCATGTGAGTTGTTGGCACAATTTAGCTGGTCGCATAAAGCATCTGTGAGTGTTAGGCCCTCCAGCTGCTCTGGTGAGGAGGCCTAGCCCTGAGACCAGGCAACTCTAGTGCTAGCTCCAGCCCAGACATGAGCATATTGGGGAAACTGAGGCCTCCCAGGAAGCCACTGTCTCTTTATTTAGCTCCTGTAATGCATCTGTGCTTTCTAAATGGTATTTTCCTGCTCCATTTGGCTCATTTTCTCTTGGGCTCAACCAGCCTGCCTTCGGTAGTCCCACCCTTGATTCAGGCAGCCCTCCCCCTCCTGAGATGGCCTCCCGAGTGGGCACTGTCTCCAGGAAGGGCAGCATGGGTGGTAGTTACAGCACAAGGACAAAAATGAGCTGGAAGAGACATCGTCTCCAAGGAAATGACCTTGGAGTTAGGTCTGATGGGGTGAATTCCAGGAACTTCTGGAGAAGGGGGGGGGCTAGGCCTTAGACTGGAACCAATACTGACCAGGACATGATCCAGTGTACAGGAGTGGGCATGTTCTGAATGTTCATGCGTGTTCGAAGAACTGAGCTGCTGCAGATGGACACAGAGGCTGGAAAGCAGGCTGCACCGGGCCTGCCCCCCACTCCAGGATGCTCCAGCTTTGTGCAAGAGTTGGGGGGGAGGGAGCGTGTTGTCAGCAGAGGATGACGGGACTAGGCTTGTGCTGTAGAACCTAGCAGGTTTTGGGGGGGGAATCTGGAGCTGGGGAGATTTATGATTGTCTTGGGAAGAGACAAGGAAGACCTGGAGGCAGCCTTTGTGAGAGAGGAAGGAGGGGACTGGCTGCATCTGTGTGGTGGAACAACAGAGACAGAGCCCCTCGGGGTAATGAGGGGGCGAAGAGGGAATTTTCTGAAAGTTCTAACTGGAAGAGCCAAGTTAAAAGGAAATGGGTAACTCTTACAACTCAACAATAAAAAGACAGATAACCCAATTAAAAACTCAGCAGAGGGCTCGAATTGACATTTCTCCAAAGAAGATCTACAAATGGCCGACGGGCGCGTGCAAAGATGTTCTGTGTGTTAGTCACTTGGGAAATGCAAAGCAAAACAATGAGATCCCACCTCATTGGGAGGATGACTCCTGGCGCAAAGACAAGAAAGCTAAGGACTAGTGAAAGTGTGTAGAAATTAGAACCCCGTGCGTTGCTGGTCAGAGCGCAAAGCAGCTAAGCTGGTTTGGAAAGAGTCTGGCAACGCCTCAGAAAGTTAAACACAGAATTAACATACGATCCAGCAGTGCCAGTCCTGCCTGGGGATGTGCCCTAAAGAGTTGGAAGCAGGAGCTCAGACAAGTGCATGTGCCTGCATGTTCCTAGCGGTGGGGGTTGTGCAACGTGGTGATGGTGCTAAATGCCACCGAAGTGTTTGCTTCAAAGTGGTTGATTTCACATAATGTGAACTTCACTGAAACAGGAGAAAGGGAGCTCAGGGGAAGCAACTAGTGCCTTGCCAGCAGGCACGTGGGAGGACGCAGGGTGTGTTTGGGTCCAGCTAGCAGCTAGATGTGCAGACAGAGCTGCGCACACCCACGGGGCTCGGGGGAAACTGCACGGGTGAGGCTGGCACTGAGTCCATGAGGCACATCTCAAAGGGTAGCTTGTGAAGAAGTTCAGAGGTGCCAGGGCTAGTTCAGTGCTATGTGTGGGGCGCTGTTGGCATCCTTCTGAGTCAGGTGACTAAACATGACCATGTTGCTTTGTGAGATGCTCCCAGTTACCGCATGGGAAAGCAGATCCACCAGCCCAAAGAGCTGTCACTCCCATCCCGGTTTGCATTTTCCTTAGCAGTTTCAAGCTGCAGAAAGCCTGCTCACCAGCCTTGCAGGTTACCCGAAGCATCTCGGATGGTGAAAGTGCTGGATGGCTTTCAGAGACCTTTGCTCTTTGACCTACCTGGAATCCACTTTTTCTTCCTTTCGGTGTTAGTGTCCAGGTTCTCGCTGGGAAACCCTCTGCATAGCCTGGGCATGTCTGGCGGAAGTGAGCCCTAGACCAGTTCTAGGGTGTCCCTGACTGGCTTCAATTGAGCTGCACATTCCTTCCTCATGGCTCCACGCTGTGATTCAGATCATGTGACCCGACAGAGACCCCCCCCCGAAGCTGAAGACACTTGAGGACCTTGGGGAAAGGCAAGTTCTAGGACTGCAGGGAGCAACAGCAGTCTCTTTTTGCTTCTCCCACCACACACCACAAGGGGCGCTCTACCTTCCTGCTGTGCAACCGAGAGGAAGTGCAGAGCCTCAGGGAGCTGCCGGCAGCCACCTTGTAGCCATGGGGAAAACCAGGCTGAGACACCGGGTGGGGAGGAAATGGGACCTTTTTCTTGGGATCCGGTTCAGCCCCTTGATTCTTATGTAAAGCGCTGCTGGACATTACAGTTACCTGAGCCAATGACTCCCTTGAGCCGTCCAGATCACTGTGAGTCTGATTTTCTATTGCTTGCAATCAGCAGTGTCCTATTACAGTGATAAGTCAGTCTCCGAAGATTTCACCAGATCATATTCATTAGGCTGAATGTTTATTAAAATGTTACATTAAAATTTGGCGGGGAGTGTATGTTGGGCTCTTCGATACGGTTTTAGAAAACGGGTTGCACACGTGCTCTGTAGTGACATGAATGAAAAATACCTGGGAGTTCTCATTGACATTAAACTCAGAGTGATAGGCAGTTAGGAAGACCTGATTTTCATTCCCAGCCTTGTCATTTATCTCCTCTGTGACCTTGGCAGATGAGATATTGTTTATAAGTTACCCAGCCCAGCACTTGGCTCAGAGCAAATGCTGATAGCGCTTGGCATGGCGGGGTGAGCGTGGTGCAGACATACCTCCAGCTTCAGGAAGTGAAAGCCCACTTCAAGCGAACTTAGCTGCTTGGGAAACACGTAACAGGAGGCCCAGAGTGGGCAGCCTCCTCGTTGGCTTCATCCACGATCTTTGCCTGCTTCTCTCCCCTTCCGGAGCAGGCGATGCCAGCTGAATCTCAGAATTCAGGTTGTCCTAAGTGTTACCCTTTCTGGCTGGACCAGATCACTCACCAGGGCCCTGGGAGCACAGTGTGGCCTGCACCCTGCCACCCCCGGATCTGGGATTGTGGTCTACTTCCTTGAGGTCCGTGGGTCCCCATGGAAGCTGGAAGCTGTTGGAGAGGTAGGAAAGCAATGGATGCCACCAGCAGGAGTGGAGTCTAGTGGAATCATTCCGAAGGCTAATGCCATTCAAGACTATAGCTGAGTGAGAGAGGGGGCCCCACTTTCTTAGTCAGACTGCATCTCGGGCTCCATTCTACCTGGAACGTGGACCCGAGGCTCTTTCCACAGAGAACCAACAGGATCAGGGGAATGTTGAACCGTTGAGGAAGGGCTGGGTGCTCAGTGCCATCTTAACTGCGGGGCTCACAGCAGCTCTGAAAGATCAGTGGAGTGAAGGGGTCCCCAAAGCCACTGTTGATTATTGAGTGTCCATGAAGTAACCAGCACTCTACTGTGTTCTCAGGCTTTGTCTCCTGTGTCCGTACAATACGCCTTTGAGGGCGGCACCAGATATACGGGTGCTCTTACTCTGCTCACTTAATAGGTGGGGAAACTAAGGCACAGAGAGGGTAAGTAACTTGCATAAAGGCACACAGCTCTCCTGTCTCCATCTCAGGTTTCCCTGAACACAGAACGCTGATTATCAGCCTTGGCTGCACATGAGAATCTCCTGGGCAGCTTCTGCAGCAGTGCCCTGCCCCAGATTAGTCATCAGGCCCCGGAGGTGGGCTCAGCCAGACTTACGGAAGTTGCTCCAGTGGCTCATGTGTGCCTCCATAGCGAGGCTGGCTGGCCTGCTGTGTCAGCCCCAAGCCACAGGCATAGCAGCGACTGCCCTCAGAAACTCTGTAAGAAGTTCAGGGATGTGGACATGAGGTATGAAAGCACAGGGAAGGAGAGTGGCGGTGTGAACTCAGCCCAATCAAAGTGCGCACATTAAAAGTAGATAATGCTGCGCTCCCAAAACATGGTCCCGCAGAGGCCGGCCTCTGCCCCAGGCTTCTTAGCTTCCCAGGCTCACGAGGCACACGATTGACTGGGAGCTTGCTACAGAGCAGGCCCGGGCCAGGCTGGGAGCTCAGCTAGTGTTTCCGATGGGGTTCCGGGCGCTGCCGTGGCTGCTGGCTCGTGAGTCCCGGATCAGCAAGACAGTGTGTTGCCATACCATCGGGGCATGCCCGGTGGAAGGAGGCGGGGGTTGGCTCTCAGCGCCAGGCAGCGTCCAGACTTGTAGCTGCCTGCCTCGGGGAGCTTTCCTCTCGTGGAAGCTTGGAGAGGGGCCCAGGCCTGCTCCCAGGGATGTGTCCAGCCTGGTCAGAGACTGGTCATCACCGAGTGTGTGCCATGCCCAGAGCCCAGCCTCCATGCTTTGTCTGGGCACAGAACCCGGCCTGCCAGCACAAAGGGCGGAACACCTGGCCGGAACCTGTGCTGAGAGTGCCTGGAGGCCTGCTGTGCTTGAGTGCTGCGAGGACCCCCCCCAGGCACCCCGTGTGCTCCCATCACCCTCATTTCTTCAGCACAGAGTCCCTGGCCTTGGAGGGCACGCAGTTCGGGTTGACCTTGTGATCTTTCGCTCTGCTCCCGTCTGATGCCCAGAACCGGCAACGCCTGTCCTTTCACTCAAGGTCAGCTGGCTGGGAAGAGGCAGAACTGGAATTCAGTTCCTGTCATTGGTAGTTCTTTCATTCCTTTGCATTCGCCACCCTAACATGCCTGTGTTTCCAAACTATTTAGATGTTCGTTTAGCCAAGGATGTTTTTGCAAATAAAAAGGCCGACTCCCCAGCAGCACCGAGACATGGCTGGCTGCCCAGCTTTTGTGTCGGAGCAGCTCTGCCGCTTGGCGCCAGCCCTGCCTCCTCCACACTCTGCCAGCGGAACCATTCCGCCGCTGCATTACCTTGTCGGGCCTGTTTACGGCCAGCACACCGCGAACTCCCTCCCCGGCCACCCTCACATGGCTCCCGTCCATCCGGGTCAAGCGCTGGTCTGTACCAGCAGCACCGCAGCCCTCCACTGTCCTGCCCGCCCGCACGCCACCCCTGGTCTCAGCCGGGTCCCTGGCTTCCCACCTGAGTCAGGCCTCAGGCCCTCGGTTTGCATGGAGGGAGGTTTTCCCTTCACACAACTGGTCCGTGCCTCACATTCAGTGGAGCTTTGATCTTTTTGTCCTTAACACTTTGTCCTAATTCTTCTGTAATGATTGTCTGGAGAAATCTCCCTTCTCTGAATTCACTTTCCCTGGCTTCTGCTTCTTGCTGTGAATACCCAGTCTTCTCTTCAGACTGGCAAGAGCTGGCCTCACTGCTCTGACCAGCCTACCTTGTTGCAGCGGTCGGCCCTCCTGAGTCTTGGCAGAGGCCTAGAGCACCTGCCCCTTCCAGGCAACCACAGACTGAAACAAACCGTGTGTGTGTGTGTGTGTGTGCGCGCGCGCGCATACGCACGCGCACTTATCTCCTTTGGGGCATACTTCTGCAGTCCTTTCCAGCCTGGGGCACCAGTACTCCCGAGGGGTGGGTCTTCTCCCTCAGACGAGTCTTGGCACCACAGAATGGAAAACAGCTCTGGGTGAAGATAGCACTCACCCAGAGGTCTGGCAGCTGATACTTAGTATTCAGTGTAAGTAAAAAAAAAAAATTAAAAACCTGTGCAGTTATGACTAATTAGCACAGCTGTACATTGATCTGGTGCTTTACAGCAAGCCGAGTGCAAAGTGTGTGCACACATATGTGTCTGGACATAGACACATGGCCCCCAAGGCCCTGTGTTTCCTCTCCCTTGTCAGGAGAGAAGCATGACCCCCCC